>JANHGB010050374.1:55677-140626 GCA_026283785.1 Coracopsis vasa | reverse complement strand
TGTGAGTCTGGGAAAGGCCAGAGAAATGTTTGTACATTAAAAATATACCTCCAAAACTACTGAGTTTTAAACAGACCATCTCAGGAGCTACTAGCAGTAATGGGATGATCAGTGGCTGAAATGCTTGTAACAAAGTAGTGATATCCATACCCTCTAACTCAAGCATCTCTCAAGACAGGAGATGCTCTGTCTATGAGAGAACCAGTCAACATCCTCCACCACACAGGAACCTCTGCCCACGTCCAGCCCCGTACAATAGGCACACTCCCAAGGGACAGGAATGAAACAAAAAACTTGTTACACATGATTGCCAATTGCAGACCATGAGAAGTGGGGACACTCCAACCAGTTCTCATGGTAACAGAAGGGCACCTAATGCCATGTAACTTGTGGTTTCTCCTACGCATCACAGGATATAAATGATGCCACTTCAAGATGGAACCAAATCCTGGAGAATTAGTCCAGCCTGTCAAAGCTCTGGTCAGCCTTTCTAACACCTCCTACTTTGAACACCAGCACTTCTTCACTTTAAGAACAAAACCCAGGTTTTTCTGCAAAGCTTCTGGAAAGTTCAAGTTGTGATGATTGCACTTCACCTCTGACGATACTCACCAGTGCCAAGCTGTAATTCCTGTTTTCCTACTAACCCTACACCTTTCCTCTCCCCATTTGTCTGCTTTGTCCCCTCCTCGTATTTGCCTCACACCAAGTTCACAACAGCCTGTTTTTTCTTTCTACAGCACCTGTCATTTATGATTCCTCACCTCTCCAAGGGTTCGGAAGCACCATCTGCTGTAAATACTAACTCCAATGATACATTTAGGTTTTTTGTTTACCATCACAGTTCTTCTTCTCCTTTGTGACTTCTTTTTCTGGTTTTTATTTTTCTTTCAAACTTCTTAAATTTCATCTGCTTCTGAGCTGTAGATATGCTTTTAAGAAAAAAAAATCCATTCTTTTAGATGAAACCAGTCTTCTGCACTACAGACAGTATTCTTTCCATGTAGCTCCCACAAACACACACACACATTTCTTGTCAATAAGTGCCTGACAGCATTTCAAATGTTGGACCACATTTCTGTCTCTAATAAAATGGAACAAGCTTGCCACAGTTGATTTTATATAACTCATCTTTGTAAGTTACATAAAAGAATCCCACCTAAAGCAAAGCAATTTGGCCACCATATATTTAAATTAAATGCCCAGTGGAGCTTAGTAGTTGGAAACCAGATTTACTGCAGGCAGTTAATGGTCAGGTAGCCTGAATGGGAAGGTTTAATTGAGACTTATTAGAACTGGAGATGCAGGAAATAGAGGCCTGCAGATAATTTAGAAACACAGGACAGAGAGAAGCAACCTGGCAGTCAAAGACCAAGGCAAGGCACACGGCCAGCTTCTCCCCGTCTCTCATCAGGGTGTGCTGAGCTCTAGAACAGCTGGAAAGATAAATCAACGCCTAATGCCATTTAGGCCTAAAAATGCCTAAACGGTGAGAATTGCACCAACTCTCAGCCCAGCCCCAAACGCTGTCTGGCTGCTCTAAATCAACACGATGGAGACGGCTGGCATGCTATAGGCCTGAAAAACCAGATGTAGTGGGCTTCACCACCTCCTTCCTCCTTCAACACTCACTCTCACACTGGTTTGACACTGCACAGTGCCTTCCCCCCTTACCTTGGTCTCTCATGAGATTTTGGCCTGCATAAATATAAATAGCTTTAAATATACACAATAATTCTGTCTCTTTAAAAAGCCCTTCTGCTACTTTGTCACTCTTGTGCTGAGAAAACTCATGCCAGCTCTCCTTGTAGCATGAGCATCCATGCCCGTGGCAAGGGAGTTTGAACTATGTGACCTTAGGTTCCAGCCCTAAATATTCTATGATTCCATGACAGCAAAGGGCAGGGATGAGCACAGAGCACCAGCCCGAGCTACATGCCCAGAGGGGAACTCTTCCCATGGCAGTTGCAGCAGCAAATCCCTGCCCTCTGTTAGGAAAACATAGCCAGAAGGCTATGCCTTTACGAAAGAACAGATTTACAGGTAAGTTGAGGTACAAACAGCATAACCACCCTATGACAGCACTACCTTCCACGATTCCTCCCCTATCCTCGTTACAGGACCAAGCTACTTTTTCTTGCATCTGCCACCATTTGTTTCTGGCTTCAAACAAAAACCACATTTGAGGCCCCTCCCAGCAAAGCAGAGGGACAGAGCTGGGCTCTTTACAGATTCAGCTCCACCACCCCTGAGTGCCAGGGAAATAAATATATGGTATTTCAGAGGTATAGGACATAAATCCTGGCTTGCTTTAGAAACCTGTGGGCAGTAAAGTGCTCTGCCTATTAAAACATAAATTATCATCTGAGCATGGCTGATGGGAGGCTGGGACTAATAGGAAATGGTACTAAATCAGAATTATAGGAATGCTCTTTCCAGCCTGACGGTGGGAATTTACTCTCCTCCCCAGCGTGCCTCAAGATGGCAGATGAAAATTAAGGCTAGTTTGTGTGGGAGGCCAGACGTAAATTGCTACCCTCCCCAAATACATCCTTATCAATAAAGTATCATCTTAATCATATCAACCCTGCCTGTAGAACACTTGTCATCCCCAAACTTCCAAGTCTTTATGAAAAGAAGAAATTTAATCTCGCCATCATCCTCTGAATCAGGCAGCAGCAGCATTAACAGTAATACTACATCCACCAGGAAGTGGAGCCTGGCACTCATTACCAGAGCTGGGCTTTCAAACATCCCTCACCATGGTGGCCACGAATTTCCTTTGAAAAATGTGAATCTATAACACAACCTTGCTGAACCCCTTGGAAAACTGGCCCTGTGGAGCACACAGAAACCCCTGTGCAGCTCACAGAGTCAGTCCCTCCACAGACAACTGCTTCACTACAGTGTGAGGGTGCAGATCCTTTTTCCTTCCACCATTAGGTCCCATCTCGAGATGATCACGGTGAGGCATGAGCAGCAGCTCTGCACCATCACAAGGTTCATCACTGTGAAGCACAGTAGTTCAGTACACATAGCAACCACCCTGAAGACAGGAAGGACTATCACCCTGCCTCATTGCTTTATCTCTTCTCAAAGCTGAGAACTGAAATCAAGGTCTACAGCCTCCCAATCAGCAGGCTTCAGTGAAGAATTTTAACGTAAAGCAGAATTTTACAGCTGTTTTTCTAGCAAGGGTTGTAAAGTTGACAGAACTTAAACTAATAGCACAAGTACCACTGCAGTACGTGGAGGGGACTTCGCCACAAACATCCGCTTGAGTTCCTGAGTTTACCTTGAGTTTACCTCACTGAGGACAGGCATTATTAAGTCAGCTTGTGAGATTTTTCTCATTGTTTATACATCAATTAGCTTGTATCAGTTTAGCAAGCATGGCTTCAGTTCCTATCATGCCAGCCCTTTATCTCAGGGAAGGCCTGTCATCTTGATTGTAAAGACAGAAAATCAAGGCAAAATGCAATAATTTAGTAATATTTTAGATAGCATTTAAGTCCACAACAGATGCAGGAATTTAATCCAGATCATTTCAACTTTTCCCTATAGTTTTAACCCAGACCAATTCTTAACTACTCTTCTGGGAATTAGGAAAAAGTAATCAAGACAAGTCTGAAGGGCTTGGAGAAATCAAATCTGAGCTTATTTATGATCTACAGATAAATCAATTCACTCAGGTAAAGGTTCTGTTTGCCAGTAAGATTTTCTTTGGGTCCTAAATTTACCCTTTTCTCCAGATGCTTGTTTCCTAAGCAATACTAACTCGCATCTCTTATTTATGGGCCATCTATGCTATTCTTTGCTCTCCATTCCACACAGGGCTAAACGACGCTGTTGAGATACAGCTCCTGCAGAACGGCTGTTCACTTGCTCATGTCTACAAAGTGGTTTGAGTGTCACAAAGAAAGATTGCACTCCACTTCCATTTCTATAGCCCGTAACACATGCTTCTGGATGTGTGTCTCTGGGCATTACAGAGAAAACGGGATTCTTGACACTGAGACATGTATTTTAAATGATGATTGAAAGCCAAAATAAATGAAATGTCAATGTTTAGGAACAGACAATAGCTGTGGACTCACAGCACCCATAGCTGCTCTGAACGACTGTGGGGAAATCCTTTTAACTCTAGGTTTGGCTTCTTGCACTACTTGCACCATATAACTAAGGTTACTTAAACACTGCTGGAGACCTATATAGAGCAGAATAGCCACAAGCTAACACAGATTACAATGGCTTCTTGTTTCCCTCCCAACACAGAGTTGTCCTACTGTCAATTATAAGTAAAGTGGAAAATCAGTCCTGTCTGAAATGGCAGACCTCTGTGACATCAGACAATTGGACTGTGCTTCCGTGCCATCTGAACTAAACAGGAGTGGAATTGTTACACAAGTCCCAAGGTGCCCACTGATGAGAGATGTGGCTTTTATTTATTGGAGAAGACACTTGCATACTCTGGAAAAAAGTTATTTGCTGGCCTTAAATCATCCATGCAGGAACAACTACAGAAAGCCTGCAAATATACCAAGAAGGGATTCAGGACTGAACTGAGTACGCCAAAAGAACATGAGTGAAGACAGGTTTAAGAGCTGGGGTGAAAAAAGCACCATATTTTAGAATGGAAGAGCAATTTTGCTTCCAGTGCTCCTATGGGCATTGCGCAAAGATACTTCTCACTTTCAGAGCAGGCCAAAGGATCACACAGTCTTAGAGGTGATGGGGGTGCTGGATACTTGGGGTGGGATTTTCAGAGATTCTAACAGCTACTAAAGGACTCAGTTCAATTTTAAGCTAGTAAAGGTTTCCTCCTTTTTAGGCATGTTTTTTATATAGCGTTTGGGACACAAGTTGGACCTGCATCTCAAGGTGTATCCTGAAAACAAAGCCAGCTCAGGGGGAACCAAAGGCAGTGCAGTTCTCCTGCCTCTGTACCCACTGGAGGATGTGGGGAGCAGACCCTGTACATTCTCAACTGGGACAACCATGAGAGCTGTTCAAGGGATTATTCATTGCAGTGGCCAAACCAAAACTACCATCCTGTTGGCTTCATAATGCCCCAAAACAGTAACATTTTGAAACAGAAAGCCTTCATGTAATTTGCTCCATCTCTCATTACGCTGCTCTCCCCAGAGCTTCACAAGCTCCTCCACCGGCTGTCATTCAGTGTGACAGAGCCAGCCCCAATGCCCAAGGTGAGGATGGCTGTATCTGACGCAAGATCTCATCATGCCGCACGGTCCTATTTGCCTACTGCACTATGTAAACCATGCCAGCCACACCAAAACAATGGTAAATGTTAGTAAATTCCAAAGAGTACAAAGTATGCCCAGCCCAGATATCATTTCCTTGTCATTAATTCATTCTCAACACTTCATAAACTTTTATTGTAAAGAATGCCTTTGGAATTTAAGGAAATTCTGCAATTCAGCAATATCCAATGATCACACTCAGCGTGTACTCTGCGTGAGAGAGAAACTGTTGTGTCTATTTGCTGTTGTGAAGTGCTAACCCATATGCTCCTCACATTATGAAGATATGTAATGTATGCCCTTGGCAAATAACAGACTACGGAGCATTTGAAACAAACAGAACCATCACCCAAAGATGAGACATATTTCTCTTAAAATTAAAAAGGCTTTCTTAAAAATAAATAAATTTTAAAAAAAACAACCAAGAAGCAGCTATTTACAGTAAATTAAAAAGATACCACTCAAATCTCACTTATGGTAAGATAAAACTATTCCTGAACTTTAATTATTATGACGAACCGGTCTCCTGTGGCTTGTTCATTTCACGCAGCTAAAAAAAAGTATGTTAACAGTCTTCTAATTATATCAGTTTTCTGTGTGAAAAAAACACCCTGGCTCCCATTTATTACTCTATCTAGGGAAGCTATGGATCATTTTGCTATTCACTTAATGCTTTTAATTTACATATCAGAAATACTAATAAGTGTGGTGTTATTAGATCATATTCTCTCTCCCTTCCAACCCAAGAAAATGGTCCACTTGTTTAGCTGCCACAATTAAATTAATTTACTTTCCTATGGCATGGTTTTTGATAAGGGCTTTTATCAGAAGTTTGACTGTATTAAAGCTTAATAGGACAGCTCTCATTAAAATAAAATGCCAAAAGAAAATATGTTTCATTAAAAGCCAACAATGGCTTCACCCCCCAACCCAACCCCATTCTGTCTTCATTAGCATATTTAATAGAGGAGGTAATTGTGCCTTTCACTTGAACAAGAGACACAATCTGAAGGTCTGGATGTGTTTAAAATTCAATAGATTACTTCAGACTCATATCACAAGCAGCAGTGCTGCGTCTAGAGATGGCCAAAGCAGAAATGGCAAAGCAGATACATTTGGCACATTGTGCACTTGTTTGACATTGATTTTCCATGGTGCTCACAGCACAGTTCCCAAGAAATTGCTTCACTTCCTAGAGTACTTAACAATATATACCAAGGATATCAATTAAAAGATATCCTTTAGTCCCCTGCAGTCCACTCTTAGAAGACAAGAAAGTATCTGTTTGAAAAGGAATGGACCCACAGTCTAGAAAATCAACCTCTAAACACATTTTAATGGGAGAGCTAGTTCTTGTTTACAGGAGAAACAATCTCTGGTGATCTTTGGGATTATTACTAGTTAGATCTTCAAACGGAACAGGAAAATACAAATAATTTTGCAAAAGACAAAGAATCTACCTGAAAAAAGTTAACTTTCAGAATAAGAGAGATGTTTGAGAGAGGGACTGAGGCTTTGCTGCCATTTCCTCTGATTTCAATTCCTACTTCTGTTTCATTCAGGTAGGATGCAGCATCCCCTAACATGCCTGACTGTTCAGTGCGTCTGTGCCTTTGCAGCTTTCCTCCCAGTAAGCAGGGACTGAAGACTAATCTCAGGGGTCCATGACACTTGACAAAGAGAAGAAAAATACACTCTGATTTTGGCTTGATGCTGGATTGGAAAGGAAAAGGAGCTTAACAAAGATCTTGGGGTTGATTCTGAGCCATAAAGAGATCTTTTCACACTGCCAAAATAGTGGAGAAGAATCTCAGTGTAGGTGAAATTTGGGCCTTTCACAGATAAGCATAAACTGCTTAAGAATCTGGTAGTACACCCTTCCTGGTAGGTAACAGGCTGAGGAAATAAAATGTGCAGTGATCAATGTTGTGTACACATCCCATCCATCACTGCTTGAATGGACTGAGAGAGTGATTTTATCCTAATAATATGATGTCAGTTAGGATCATTCTTTTGTTCTTCTGGCACTTGCTCCATTCTTCCTGTTAAGAAGTTTATAAAGTTGAAACTGTTACCTAACCAGCTGCATTGCTATCTCATATCCTCTTTAAACAGGTTTCTGCTCACAGTTGAGCAGACATTAGCTGCTGCAACAAAGCAGCAGCCCATATGCAAAGTTTGCCTGTTTGCACTATAGTGTCCTGTGCTTCAATTCAAAGCCAAAATGCCACTGGAAAAAAAAAAGGGGGGGGGGGGGGAGGGGACGGATAACAAAATGCTGAGCTGGAAGGAAAGAGGGATTGTCAATACAGAAAGTAGATTAACATCTCAGCAGTGTGAACGTGAAGTCATTCTGCTGTACAATACAGCAGCTAAGAATTGAACAGAGACAGCACAACTATTTCTTCTAACTCCTTCTTCTTCCCTTCCCCTCTCTTGGCCCGACCTCCTACAATAAGGGACCTCTAAGACCTGTTGTGATCAGAGTGCATGTTCCAGATCTGAGCAGTCCACATACATCTAATAAAGGCAAAATGGCACATTGAGTTCATGGCACTATTTATGTAAGGCAAAATTTTTCATCAAGCTGTTATCAGAAAGTACACTTTATAAGCTGCTCATATATCACACACAGAGGAGCTAAATAAAGAGGGCTGTCTTCAGCACCAAGATCAGTTTTAGGGGGGAATTTGGGTTTAAAGCCAGACCAGAGCCAGGTTTGAGTTTTTATTCTAATAGCTGGTAAGCTCTTGAAATTCTAGCCCACAATAATTCGAAAACCCAAAATATCTTTCAAAATACAAATAGTCTTCAGATCTCTGGGTATTTCTGCTTTTTAAGGCTGGCCCAGAAATAGCACCTTTTTAACACGCAGTCCTCTAAGAGTCCCAGCATCAGGGATACTTAAAGCAGAACTGGAAATTATTGTGTTGGTTTCAGACCTGCATTTGGGCAGGAGAATAGCAGCAGCAGCAGCAGCACACAAATGACTGCACAGAGGAAGCAATCTGCCAGCCCCTGTGGAGAGTACCCAGAGCATATGTTCAGTGCAGCATGCAAACATCTTTGATTGTACCAGGCCGATCAACAATGCTCTGGCTACACGTCTTTAACAGTGGGAAGCAGGTGATTGTGGCATGAGGCTTCTCTAAACTCTGCTGCTGCTGTCTGAATTGATTATATTTATAAATTTTATGGATCATCACTTCTGCAACCCTGAATGTACAGTGTGCTGGACACAGGAATGGGAAATGCACGGGGCATACAGCGGGGTCCTGGTGATAAACAGGCTGGTTTCACTGCTTCAGCTGCAGCTTTCTTTAGGCTTGTCTGAATGCTGTTTGCCTTCACAGTCCTGCTGTTGCTTGTATTTGCTCCTGAGCTAGAGTGGATTCAGATGTCGTTCCTGCCTACACAAGGTTTCCTTATACACAACCCTTGGCATTTCTACAGGCAAACCTGACAAATACCAGCACTCAATGTACTGTTGGGCCCTTGTTGTCTTACCTACATGGCTCCTAGCTTCAGTCCTGTGAAAACAGACTTGTGGGCCTGTAAAAATCCCTAATATCTGCTGTGCAGGGAATTGATTTTTTTAATATTAAGGATGTTAAAACAAAAACCAAACCAAATCAAACAATAAACCAATCCACCTATTTTTCCAAGGCCTAGAAAAGCTTGGTTTAGGCTAATTGGTATCCATGTATAACTAGTTTTATGATTGTGCCGTTCACGTGCATTTTCAAACGAAAATTAACTTCATAACCTTTAACAATCAACAGCTTCAGATAATTGAGACAACAATGGAAATGATCTACACAATGTGATTAACCAAACCACAACTGAGCCAGGACATGGGGATGTATAGCCACATTTCTGAGAAGAAAATGCCAACTTCCCTTGTATGGCTAAGTGTTACAACAAAAATTAGCACTAAACCAGTCTTTCATTTCTTTTTCTTCCTCAGAGGTGAGAGGAAACACCAGAGCTTTTCCTGATGTACACAGCATTCCCTTTTTTACCACTCCTTTCATTGATTTTCTGAATCTTGGCAAGATGCTAACCCTAGTCTGTATAACCACAGGCTACAGTACTCCAACTGCCAGGCATTAATACATCTGTTTGAGTCACTCATCCACCCCAGAACTGACAGTTTGAAGAATTACCAGCTCGCAATACATGAAACTTAACTAAGCCTGGACAGCTGTATCAGTGAACAACCTAGATTTCCATGTTAATATGACCTTGCTCAACACAAAGTGCTTTGGGTATTTTATGAGCATGTCTGTGAAAAGCATTTGATCTCTTTAAAGGTATAAAGCAGGGAAAGGAAAGCCCATTTTGCCTAACTGAATTTACCATGCATAGCTGAGATGCACAGCTTAGATCAGCATCCATAGCTAAAATGAAATGAACAGCCTGTTAGGTGTGAATTGCAGGCACTAACCATAATCCCCTTCTCTCTTCCAGCTGCTTCTCCAGTCCAGCTCACTGCAAACACCTACAAGAAAGGCAAATAAACTGTTCCTCTGAGAGCAACTGAAAAGCCTACCAAAAAATTAAACACTCTTCATAATAAGTACATGGAACACTGCTCCCTCCTCCTACCCCAGGCCCTTTATCTCCCACTTGATCAAGAAAAGCAGATGTCCGTAACTCCCAGGTTCTGCCCAACTGGTAACCACTCCTGACATGCAGCCTCCTGCTCTGTTCACACTGTTCCTGCCACAGATTGTCATAGCTTCAAAGTTTGAGGGTATGAAACAGAATGGGGCACAACTACATAAAATGAGGAACAGCACCAAAAAGATGAATAAAAACCAGATTCCTACCTCTCATTACAAAGGAAGCTGTGGGATATGTAATTGAACTTAAAAGCAGCAGTATTTTAGAAATACTTTAATTTATACATAATTCAATTTTAATTTATTGCAGAGTTTATTTGAGGAACTGGCTGGCCCAGGATACCACTTAGGTCTGGAATTCAGAGGAATTTAATTACAAGCTAATGACTAATTTCTGGAGTTGTAAAGATTCTACTCTCATTTCCACAACATGATTTGCTGAGCCTTCCTTTTCAAGCTCTAACCACGGCTTTGATCATGGCCAGTAATAAGAGAGCCCCCAGCTCAAACCAGCTGGGTAAGAACGATCTCCTGTACAGTACAGACCAGTAAAATGCAGAACAGCTTCCCAGGCAAAGAGTATGTCGAACTATTGACCAAGGCTGCAACAACGCAGGGAGGCTCTGGGCTCATCAGAAGTGTTTGATGATAATGAAAACAAAAGGTGGGATGAAGAGGAAAAATAAATAAACCCAAACCAACCCTCTCCTTCCTCAAAAATACATAGTACAGGACGGCAAACTGATGCAGGTTAATCTAGAAGAGACTCATCAGAGCAGAGAACAAGAGACAAGCAGAGCTTTCAGTACAAGAAGTAAGACAGGCCTGAAGGTGAAACCTAGGAGATGCAAATTATTGCAGGAAGGGAGGAAAGACCACAAATGCCTTCAACAGTCACATGGTGACAGCAACACGAATGGCTGTATGGCATCTTCCACTATCGAGGACAAAGCTGTCGTTATCTGAAATGAGACTTCCTTAGACTGTCAGTGGGATACCAGTACCTAAAGAAGTGTCTGCAGCCTTGTAATTGTGGGGAAAGATCATCCTAGAGCAGGCAGGAGACAAGCTAGAGAAAAGGCTAGAAAAGAGGAGGGATTAGTTACAACACAGGAAGGATCTATTTTCTGGGACACTACGCAGCAACAGCTAACGCTGTTCTTGTTTGGTTGAGGGAGCTGGGCCATTGACTTCAATGAAAATAAAACTGGGCCTTAACATTGTAATGAACTATTTATTAATTCATATGCCCTAAATGTTCAGAAAAAGCTATTACTTAATGTGCATTATTCTCCTCTCCAATCTTCTTTAGATGAAAGGAGTTGATTGGATTGATGATAGGATTGAGAAATGCAGACTTGCCATCTGAATATGTCCAGTTGCATCCTTTTTTGCTTGAATTTCATCAAAAGCTAGCACAAATGGGATATCAATGACACAAGCACAGAGCTAAACACATCTGGCTTTACTGAGCATAACTGTAATATCAAGTGCCTTGTTGGGTTGTGTCTTTTGGAAACAAAAACAATCCATTGTAATACTTTGGAAGGGTTCCTTCTCATCTGCATGGAACTCATTTTAAAAGGATGATTTAAAACAAAAGGAACATTATCCAATATTAGAAGTAACCGATAGCAAGGCTCATTAATGCCATGCACTGAAGCTACAGTCTCTGCAATTCTATTGCACAGCTAAACTACTGTAATTAAACCATAGTTCCTCTGTGTTATTTAGCAAAGTAAATAATTACACCGTGCCCTGAGGTTTATTGTTAATTTGTGCTATCATTTGGAAACCTCCATTTTATGGGACCATATCCCTGTAGTGCTGCACTGTTACTGTACTGCACGTCAAAGTGACTGCACTGACATTTTATTCCGTTGTGTTCCACATCCTGAATACAAGTCATTACACCACCTTGTGTACACATGTGTTTGTGTCCGAGGCAGCCATCAGAGCTTCAGACCTTACAGGCAGCTCTTAAATAATCAGTGTGGCTTTATTTCCCAAGGTGGAAAGTTAGTGTTTCCCTATGCCCCTAAGGGGGTCTGGATTCATTCACTTCCTGCAATTTGACTTTCTTTCTTTTGTTCTGACACATACATTGTAGCACAGCAGGGCTAGAGTCACTTCCAGCATCACTCCTTCCATAAACACAACTCTTCCTGCACTCTTGTTATGAGCAGTGCCTCTGCCCTCAAGCTCCTAGACTGCAGGACTGCATTTGAGAACAGCAATTCATCCCTTTGGAGAACAGCCATTTTTCTACAACCTGCTTACAGCTGCCCAGCTGACTTATCTAAAGGCAGGAAAACAGAGCAACAGGTAATAATGATAGTAATTAAAAAAAAGAAAAGAAAATATATCATTCAACACCCTATTCCCCTGAAGATTTTAGGTCATGCTGAAGGGCACATACCTGTTCTGGCAGCGCCAGAACAAAAGCAGGTGAGCAGGATTACAGCTACAGCTACATCCCAGCCAAGAAGCTGTAACAGGGCTTGCACAAAGTGACAACTGGTCCATTTGTAATGGCACACTTGGACAAATGTCCAAAATCCCTATGCAGCCTGTAAGGCTGGAAAGGGAAAAATAAAAGCAAAGTGCCCGAATAATTTCAGTATTCAAGCCAAAAAAAATTGTATTCACTGATATTCCAAAAGATGAGACCATCAATCCCCACAAATGAGCAGCAAAGTTGATATGGATGTCGACTTCAGTCTTCTCAGTCTGGGAGCTCAGCTTTCTGCTCCTAAGGAGGAAGACCTGGTTTCTCTTGTTTCCATGCTCCTCCCAGTGGCAGAAAGCAAAGGCCTGTCTGCTGGCAGCAAAGTGGAGAGATTTTTTCCTTTGGCCATTCCCACAGTCCCTTTTAGCTAAGAGCCAGAAAAGACTCCTCATGAAGGTCTACATACACAGGATGAATCGGGGGAAAAAAAACTCTCTAACATGACCATGAATGTAATATTCCATTGCCTCTGAAAGCCTGTGACTGTGTGTCAAATACAGTAATAGTAAAGGTGATGAAATAGAGGCATCGAAGACAGAGAAAAAAGACTCGGGAAAGAAAAAAATTTCCCATAGGTTACTGTTTTTCTCTGAGAAACTCCTCATATTTGCTACAGAAATACCAGCACCCAATGTACTGTTTGGGCCCTTGTCTTACCTACAAGGCTCCTAGACTCAGTTCTCTGAAAACAGACTTACAGACCTGTAAATATCCCTCATATTTATTGCTGTGCAGAGAATTGATTTTTTAATATTAAGGATATTAAAACAAAAACCAACCAACCAAACTAAAGAATAGAAATACCCAAACCCAACCCATCTATTTTTCCAAGGCCTAGAGAAACTGCTTTCAGGCCCAATGGTACACGTGTGACTAGTTCTGCTTGACACAAAATCTCACTTTTTTCAGTGAACAAATGAATTTCTGTCCAGTTCCACAAATAACTACTGATAATTCAGAATGGGTGAGACTGTTTCAAAACAAAACGAACAACCCCCAAAAAGCAAGATAGTGAGACTGGAGAACTTCATTCTTCTGTCTAGTTCCCAGTATTCCACAGCAGTTCAAGTGCCTGCCATGCCCTTTCCATGACAAACTTCACAACCTCAGTAGCAAGAACATAAAGACGTTAATTTGTGCCATTCACTTGTATTTTGAAATTACAATTAACTTCATGACCTTTAACAATCAATAGCTTCAGATAATTGAGACAACAATGGAAATGATCTACATAGTATGATTACCCAAACCACAACTAGGCCAGGACATATGAGACTCCTCATATTTGCTAGCATTTAAATCTGTGAATTGTATCTACTTGCCCAGGACAAGAGATTACATTTCACTCCCTCACAACAGAAACTCATAGGAAAATATCCTTAAAGCTGGGTATTTATAAATAAATACACATATAATAAAACACTGTATTTAAAACTCTGTATTCAGTCCAGTAGGGTTTGGAAATTGTGATGTTGGGCCAGAAGCTCAGCTAGCAGTAAAATGTTCTCTTGATTAGCTCAATACGACAACCAAAATGAACACACATCAACATCACTCCCCCGGCTTCAGCTAAACTACACGGATTTGCATCTGCTGCATTTCTGGCCTGATGTACTCTGCATTATCCTGCTTCCTAAGGCGATGCGATGACAGCCAGGTTATTGCTGCGTTTCCTATCTGTTACTGAAGAGCAGTTGCTTTTCAACACAGCGAAGAGCATCCATTCCCTGCTGAATAAAAGGACCACATCACTGGCCCTCTACGGTCCTGTGGTGAAACCGAGATTATTTATAAGCACCTATATGTGCTCAAATACAAATAATCTACATACTATAAATGAGAGACCCAACCTATCCGTACAACTCGGCCCCTACAATCTTCATGGTAAATCGCTATCAACAGCATTCCGAGTACTGTAAAGAACACAGTAAAAGTTATTAAATACTCTCTGCAGATCAGGGAAGGAAACATGGATCAGAATTTGTAAAGGATTTGGGGATCCTTCAAAATAAAAATCACTAAACTGCAAGATATTTCTATGTCAATATTACAGTGTGCCATCATTTCTCTTAGGAAACACATTTTGAAGTTGACATTCCAACGTAAGAGCTGAAGGATTTATTTATTTTTTGGCTAAGGAAACTATTTTCACCTAAAAATTCAAGTCTTAGGTAAGCAGAAATAGACTTTCTGCACAAGCAACACTGAAAACAGAAAGACATCACATAAAATCTAGCTTTCTACAGCTGCTATAAACCTTAGTCGGTCCCTGCAGCTCTGCAAAGCTAATTAGCAACATACCTGAGACTTGGCATCACTGGTTAAACTTTGAGCTCAGTGCTTCCCAAACACCTAACTTACACCTTTAAAGGTACTGTGATAGCTCTTAATATCTCTACTGAAGCTGACAAATGCTGACACTGTCCAAGCAATCCAAAGTTCACCACTCATTACCTTTTCCATCACTGCTGTCAGATCTCTCTATTCTCTAACAAGGGACAAATAACAGAATATGAGATGGCAGAAGACCACATATAAGCTATTATTTGTTTTATAGTGATAGGTTGTTACAGTCTTTCTTTCAAAGTTGGCCTTTAATTTAATGAATCACCTTTCTCCGTACTTGATTCTTAGTGTACTGCACCATGTTTGTCACGCTGCCTCAGCCTCACTTTTTTTTCTTTTCCTGCTGGCATTTAATTTACTGAAACAAAATGATTACTGCTGTATCTTGCAGTTAGATAGTGATGGTTTAATGCCTACCACCATATTCTTTTTAAGCAGCCATTTATTCAGCCTCAGTGAATTGTTACATGTGTAATCCAACTTCATTGTGTGTTGTGACTTGGAAAGTAAAATATTCTCACTGCTAACATCGCTCAGGACATTCTAAATTGACTCAGAGATTTCCTAACACACAAGAAAGGACAAAGTAGGGTTGGAGGTTACCTACTGAGTCATCTAGGCCGTTTGCTAGCTACCACAGGCTACCGTGCTATATTATCTCATTTGTAAGCTCTGTTGTATCTGTGGTTGGCTGACTCTTCCTCAGGGAGCAGTAAGTGTTGCAGAGCCTCACCACCAACAGGTACAACAACTGCTACTGGACTGAAGTGGCTACATCTCTGTTGCCAAAATATAACAGAACTGCCTCTCCTCCCAAATAGCTTTACAACATAGAAGGTGCTTGTGAATCCTAAACACTCATTTCAAACTGTGAGTTAATTCATCCACTCTGAACTGCAGAAAGCACACCTCCCACAAGATAAATTTCCAACAAATGACAGTCCCAGGTATCTCCCACCTCAGGCAAAATCAGAGGCTGTTGGAGAATCTGTGTGCAGGCTGTTGGTACCGCATAAAACAAACACTACCTTGGATTTTGTTCATGAAAGTCTCATAAATGCTCAACCATGATGCTCATGGTAATTAACCATAGCAGGGGTTAAGTGCTTTCCCCACACTTCATTTCCACTGAAGTCCTGTCCTGTATCAAAGCATGATTCCAGACTTCTCCCATCAAACACTTAATCAAGAAATACAAGAAATGCGTGGAAGCATTCCCAGTGATTTTGTTGGCAGTTGGATTAGGACTCTCAGAAGAGGGACACACACAGAGTCTGGATAAACAGGCCACTTACCCTCGGCAATTCGCGTCAATACATCTTAGTCTCCAAAACCCACAACACTCCTTTTCCTAACCTCTGGATGGATTCCCTCCTCTCTTTCTCTGGGTTTCCTACCCCTTGCCATTCTCTGTCTCTTTCAGGAGAGAAAAAAAACACGCTACAGAGTAGGCAAAACCAGTTGTCTGGACAGCTCTACTCCCAGCCTTGACATGAACTGGCTTTTTCATACGTACTAATGCTACTCACTGCTGTTCCTCTGACCCCTGAGTCTGCTCTGGCACCGCATTTCCACAGAGCATTCACTTCTCCAGACAAGTCTTCAGTTCCATTGTTCAAATATGTAACACATTCTTTGCCTTATTGGTTCTTATAAATTAGATTATCTCATTAATGCAGACATTTCACTTGTACTGTCAATTTCTGACTTCATTTAAGTTAGTGAAAGGAAGACAAGGAATTATATAAAGATTTGTCCTTAGCAGCTTTACAGACAACAACCCCTCATGTTGGTAATTTTTAATAGATAGTTGCTTTCTTTTTCTTCTTTTTCATTCCCTTCCTCCCATCGGTTTCTGTCTTTACCAAACCACAAATTCAGCAGGCTGATTGGATCACAAAGTTTTGATAAGAAAAAACATTCCTTCTCTTGCCTTTTTTGGTTGCTCTTATCAGGCTTGTCTTTAAACAGTGCTATAAAACATTGTTGCTTAAAAAAAGGGATAAAAAAGGCCTTGATAAATTGTAAACGTGGTCCTTAGAGGCTTACCCCTTACCTCAGTCCGCAGAATTCGGCCCAACAACTCCTTTACAACCAAGCTCTTTTCCTAAGGAGCTGAAATATACATGACATCTCTGCTCTCTCCCCTTTTCTAATTTCACTTCAGCCCTGTGGAGGGAAGCTTCTTTGGTAGCAGCAGGAGGAGGCAAAGCAGCACAAGTTCACAGACCCTGCTACGTATGGGAAAGAGCAGCGTTCCCATGGGTGATGTGCACAACAACAGCAATAGGCCAGGGCATAAAACTCTCACTTCTACAACAAAAATTGAGTATTCTCTAACTCAGCCATAAAAAAAAAAAAAAAAAGAATCCTTAATATGAAGCTTGTTCCTGGAGGGCTGCAGAATACCTCCTTGCCTTTGACACCCTTCCTGTATATGCCAAATGCTCAAATCCATTACCTTGACAACACTGTGCATCACTGTAATAGCATGAGTTGGAGCTGGGATTTCTGTGACCATAACAAAAGCAGATTCCCATCGATTGGTGGGAGCTCCCTGTTCGAGACTATAATTTCAGAAGGATTCTTGCTTTAAATCTTCTTGTCCTCTGCTTTGGGTCTTGCCAGACTTGTACATATACCAAAACCTGTGGCTTGTTTTACGGTTTTGTTTTAATGGGTTTGTCTGTATTTCAAGACCCAGCAAACAAAACAAATCAAAAACCCTCTACAAAGGGTTCTGACCAAAGCTTCTTTCTCATCCTTTACATTCCCAGCCTCAACAGGCTGAGCTCAGTGCCTGAATCACCTCCTGCAGTTTCCAAATGATGGTTGCAGTGTTCTGTTCTACTAATCCAAGTGTGTCGGTTTGGCATTTGCAAAGCTGGACCAAAGGCTCAGACCAGTGAAGGAAGGAATGAAGAGGGGATAAACCAAAACTGTACATTAGTTTTTCTACCAGAGAACCTGCAGCTCCAAGCAGTTACCAGTTCAAAGGCAGGACTGACTGCTGACCAGCACAGGCCTGGCTGACAAGCCAAGAGAGTAAACAGGTTGCAATAATGGCATAAAATAACTGTCACCATCAGCACAAGCAGCAGTACATCTTCTTTCACAATATCCAGGAGAAAAGGGGTCAGGTTTATTGTGTTTCAGTTTCCTTCCCTTGTCAACATCCGTTTTCCATCAGCTGTGCTGCATCTAGCTTAGCTTATGGGGGCACTACAGGGACACAACTTGCTACGGGTTTGTGGCAGAATACTCTAATGTTATACCAAAAAAAAACCCCAACATGTAGAAAAGCTCATGAAATCCAGTAGTAATTGGGATTCTCATCAATAATGTGAGCTACGCATTGCCATATAGTGTATCCCATAAGGCCTGCTTTACTGCTTTTCCCTGGTATCCATTCACAGGGTTGTGAATATCAACATTAGCATAAGGCAGTAAAATATGAAACTCCCATTTTATCAGCACCCAGAGCCAATGCTAAGCAACAAGACAGGTGATTTCTCTGCTTGGTCATAGTTTTAGGACATTATTAAAAGATGCAAGCACCACTGAGAATCAGTGACACTGCATGTGTTACATGAGAAAGATCTTGCAGTACACAGTGAAACTGTGATGTGGAACATCTCTGTTTAGAGAGCGCACATGTTTGAGAGGAAGGAAAATAGAAACCGTTTCATATAGCCATGTGGAAAAATGACATCTGCCCTGGTAACAAAGCAGGAGATTAAATAAAAAATGGTGCATATGCCTATTAAGCCAAAATCTATTATGAGATCAGAAATCCTTGCAGGAAAGAGAGATGGCTCACCTTGCCACTTCAGCGCAGGGAGAAGGATGGAGGCTGCAGGAGGGAGCAGAACACGAGTCCAACGTGAGCCTGCAGCACCCCACAAGCAGCAGCGAGGACATCACGTTGCCCTTGAATGGAGCCTCACAGACAATCCCAGCAGAAAGGACTGGTATTGACGGCCGAATCTGTGAGGGGGTGAAAGGCCATGGAGGACCCCTCCTCAGGTCTCTCAGGAAATCCCAAATATTTCACAGCCCTGAGTCTCCCATCTGTTCTTGACAATGGAATGGAGGATCTAATTAAGGGGAGACTAACAAGATAGGCTTGAGGCAGCAAAGTCTCTGCTGGAGAAAACTCAGTTACCTGCAGAAGCTCTCTGAACAAGTTAATACAGTAGTAGAGATGGTGAAAGGGAACATCATCGCAAGTTTTCAATAGCTTTCCATGTAATAGAGGAAAGGTCCTATCCTGTCCTTAGCAGATGCAGGGCTATAGTTCAGAGAAAAAAACAGAGAAGGTGAATCAAAGCAAGACGCAAATTGACTTTCAGACCAATATTCTGGACTACATGGTCATATACAAGTAGCGATGCACCATTGTGGCCCCTTCAAAGAAAGGGCCCATTCCTGGCAGGTCGTCAACATCCCATCCTGCAATAGCACACATCCCAGGATATCAGTGACCAGGCTGTGCTGGACCAACCTGAGGCTGCCAGAGAGGATTGACAGGCTCTTCAGTCAAGAACCATGAGATGACTAATCAGGATGCAACTGAGGCTCATGAGATAACACTGCAACAAACACCGCAAGGCAATGAACAGCCCTTGACTACAGAGTAACAGGAATAACACAAGTACCAAAAGATATAAACAGTAAGGGACTAGTGGAATTTTCTGCAAATTTCTACAAGAGTTAGGCACAAAGTATTTCTGAAAATCCAAGGAAGTTTATCTGCATTTTTAGGCAGAAGAAGAGAGCATCTATTTCAAAGTGTTCTCTTGATTATTCCTCTTTCTGTGCCTAATAAAGACTTTGAGTTCAGTTGAAGCTTTGCTGGGGAACTGAACTCAACACTTGCAACTGGTGCATTAGTTTCCCTCAACTATGGACATGATCCAACCCAGAGTCAAATCTATATGTACTGCTTTCTGCCTGAAGAACATTTACCATTTCCTCCAACCCTCTCTCTGAGTGTACCACTCCCTCTGATTCCTGTGTTCCTAAGTCCCTTGTGAGACAGGCAGATGTTAATATTCCCATTTTATGATTAGAAACTGAGGCACAAAGAATCTAAACAACTTGGCCAGAGTGGCAGAGGAAGCATCTGGTTTAGCAGCAAGCTGAAGCCTAGCTCCCCAGCACCAGGCGAGCAGCCAAACTCCTGGAACAGCTTCTGTCAGGAACAATTCCATATGGAAACAAGCCATGAACACAAGGACAACCTAATTACAATTAAAAAGGAATCTTCCCAGACCCAAATAGGGTAGCAGCACACAACATATAGTTAACCCCTTAGAGCAGGATCCTAAACTGAGCAGGCACGGTTTTACCATCAGAAGGGTTCTGGAAAGCGTCTGCTGCTCTGACCACCACTGCCACTACTAGAGCATGGGCTGAGGCACAGCTGTAACCCAGGCCCTGGGTTCATTCCTCAAGATGTCACCCATAAGGCAAGCCTTCTTTGCCCCATCCCTCCTCCCAAAGTGCCTACTGGAGCCATCATACCAACCCCCCATCAGAGAGCACTCTGCCCCGTAAAGTCAACCTAATCCTAGAGCCTCCTCTCCTGCCCCCGCGCTGCCATTTTACAACAGATAGACTTGTTCACTTTATTTAATTCCCCTCTGTGCTTTCCTTTGGAAGGGAGGATTTCAAAACTTGATTTGTTTTAGTCACTAAGTACTCTCTCGTGTTCCCAGCAGATCCTTTAGCTGACAAGGTTTATACTTGTCGCCACTTTGTTGTGTTTTATGAATAGGGACCCAGAAAAACCCAAGACACCATTTAACATAGTACACATTAGTCTTTTACTCTGCGCCACTCAGCGCCTGGTATCGCTCTCTCTACCAGAGTGTAACACACAAAATGGTCCCTCTAGGCAATGTGCTCAGTCAGGAAGGATATTAACTCACCCCAGCAGAGAGTGTGACTGAAATGCTGACAATCCCTGTAGTTTAAGGCATGACTGATAAAACATTTGTGCATATGAGAGAGATGCTGATCTGGTTCATACCATGGTGGATTCAAATGAACGCTCAGCATGTGTGAACAACTCCTCGTACACCCCCTCTGCACTTTTTGGTGCTTCCTCCCAAATCCTGAGGCAAGACCCAGGCATAGTGCGCTGTTCCTGGGAGGCACCCCCACTGCAGGGAGCCTGTACAAGCAGGAACACTCAGCATCCTGCTTCCTTAATGTTCCATCTCTTCCCCTTGGGCTGCACCTCATCCTCCTCACTTCTCTCCACTTCTGGTTAAAGCAGGTGATGAGCAGCTAAAGGCTTACTAAAATCTATTTCAGCTGTTTCTTCCTTGACTCCTTAGTCAAGGACACAACTGGGCAACCCTGAGTTGCTACCAGGAGTCAGAAGGTGTTTCACCAGCACAGGGACAGGGTGAAGGCCAAGTCCTGCCCAATGCGAGTTCTCCCTTCCCACAGAGCAAAGCCTGCAGATAACAAGATCAGCGTTCACTGCACTGAAACGGATAACCACCAAAAAGGAAGGTGCCACCCAGCAAAACATAGAAAGCTGATACCAGAGCATGATTACCGCTGCAGGCAACCTGAGATGGTACAACACAAAGAAATACAAAGAGAGGAAACTGGAACAAAAGGAAACACAGACCTGCGGATGCACTGAGATTTGGAGCAAATGTGCACCCAGCACAGCGCATGTCAATGAACCCTCAGCAAATATGGAATAAAAACCTGTGTATCAGGGAATCACAAGACAGTTGTTACACCCATCTCTAGGCACACACTTCCCTATGAGAATATTCACATTCACATCACTGTAAATGCTGCACTTCAAGGCTCGCAAAAGAATCAAGTGTAGTCTTCCTTTCCCAACGTCCTTAAGACAAAGTTTGCTGCCTTTGAAACTGTGTATTTTGTTAATTCTGTTACATCGTGCTCTCTGCTGAGCTTTTGTTCAAAGAGAAAGGCAGGGTGTCTGACAAACTCAAGTACTTTTTGACCCTGTGATCCTCTGAGTGCCTTATGTTATACCTAAGAATCCAGACAAAACCACCCCTGCTGCTGTCTTGCACTGAGAAAACGAAGCTGGACGACAGCGTAACAGCTTGCTCGAGTTCCCACTGAAATCAGAGCTTTTTCACTCACCTCCTTCGAAACAAAACCCCAGCCTCCCACCAGTCTGCTGCTCAAAAATCTTTTAGGCTGGAATTCATCAAAGTAGTCCATAACATTTAAGTGAATTTCATTTATGCTTAGGTCAAGTGAACAGCCCCTTAAAATGCCCAGGATCTTACTTTATTTTCAATAAAATTAGTTTTCAAAGCATTTAATAAGGTGAAAGTAAGACCTTCCCAAGTACCTCTGCTTAGAAAAATTATGATGTATCATATTCATTAGCATCTGTCGCATTACGCTGTGGGACAGGGTTTACTATGAGTGACAGAATATGGCAAGTCAGTACCTGCAGGTGTGTGACAAACAAAATCAGTGTAATCATGAGGCTCAGAAAATTGCTTTTAATGTTATGTTTATATATATAATTCTGATAAATTACCTGGGCAGGATATAGCAGGATTTTGCTTTATAAAACTGACTAGAAATCTTAAAATTGCATGGATAAAGGTGCAACTTCACGCATATTCTACTATAATACAGAATGTAAAGATGTGTCAAGTAGCAAAGCGACATTCCAAATACTGGTAATAAAATGATATCCAATTGTTTCAAGTCAATAGTGGGAAAAGGTTCCCTATACAATTAAGCACAGAGTTGAGCAGGTGACTGTATTCTCTTTCAGACAGGGACATTATCCACATCAAAATTTTCATCACCTAGGGCCTTAAACTTTGATGGAAAGATTTGCAGGGTGCTTTGTGAGGAATTATCTGGTTGACCTCTGGAAGAGCTAGAGAAATTATCCCAAGCTGCTTGCTAGAAGTATGCAGTATCTGTTCTGAGACTCAAGAAGTTGATAATGGGATACAGAGCATTTCACTGCTCAGTCACTAGTTCAAATCTCACGTAAACCAGTGATGGGCAGGAGTCATTACCACAGGAATGCAGTTTGGCTCCTTCTGTGAAAGGAGCTATGAATCTTCCCCTCCTCAGCAGTGAGTCTTACCCATATCATAAACATCCCTACCGTGTTTAGAGTAACTGGCAGTTACAGGGACATTTAAGGTATCTCTTGTCAGAGGATAGGCAGCTATTTGGTACCACTTCTGCTCTGTCTTCAGGGCAGGGAATAGAGCTTCCAACCTGCCATGCAGGTCTGGGACCTTTAGCAAACACTTTAAAATCATTGCATTTGTAACTAAAAATAAACTGCTATTTCATTTGGTGGCTGTGTAATAGTGATTTTATACAGTGCCATTAAAAGTAAAATTCAGATAGGAGGAACTGCTGACTGCTGCTAAACTGCAGGATTCTTAAGTTCTTTGAGGCAAGAATACGTCAATCTTTTATATATCTGCAAAATGCCACAAGTATCTATGGCACTCTATAAATCATAATGGAATGATACAAGCAAACAGAAGTTTATGTGATCTTCCTCCCTGGCAGATTTTGCCCTATGGATAAGGTAGCTTACAAAGCAGTAATGAAATATTATCAGCAAAATAAACTTTTAGTGGCTTTTTATTCTTAACAGCATTTTCCTAGCACCATGTCAATAGAAGCACAGCTTCATCTGGGACCAAAAAGTTCTGATTTGCATATGTTATCATGCAAAATGAGATTTGATTCTAGCCTTGCCTTCAGAAACACTGAGCCATGCATAAGATCAGATCACAGCGTTAAAACAATTTATTGTACTGGAAGTCTCTTCTGTTAGTTTTGGCCAAGTTCCCAGTTCAAGTGATTAGTGAAACTGCAGAAATACTAATTAGCAGTACAGGGATCCTCTGCACTGACAGTGTTCGTGTTCACGGTATATTAACAAGTAACTGACCATGCTCATCTTAAAATCACTGCCTGCTCCACCACCAACTACCAATACAGGAAACCAAATGACCACTTACAGAAGACAGATAACATGGAAGCCCTCCTTCCCAGGACATGCAGTCCAATTGTTCCTAATGCAAGGACTCTGAGAGCAGCCATCCACTGCATCCTCAACATGCAAAAGTGATGTATCAGATCCTGCACATTCATGAGCTCATCCTAAGGATTCCTAAATTTCTAAGTATTCTTTCTTGGCTTTCTCATCTTTTGAATCTCACGAAATTTGCAAGATTTTTCATCAGTCACAACAAGCAGAATCTTCCTTTTAGGTTTAAATGCAAGTTGAATCCTTCTTCAGAATCACTTGACTTCAAGAATCAGTGGCTCAGAATGTAAATATTTGAAAAGACATGATAAAAACTGCAAGACTTGTCAATATGTATTACCATCACTACTTAATAAAAACCCTCTGCACATAAGGCACCAGCATTGTCCTAGTATTTTATGGCAAATAAATAGAACTAGAGCTAAAATTAACCTCATACATTTAATCCACAGCCTATGTACCACACAAGTCATTCCTCTCAGGCTGTTTGAAAACTTACACAGGCATTGAACTGGTTTCCCAAGCGTCAGGTTCAGATCAGGGAATAATTCAATGCTGACCGACCCCAGGGTCTGGGCTTCTGAACAGCCTTCATTATACAAGATACCAGTTTGAATGTTAAGTGCTCATCCAGAGACTCAATTAAAGCTGTGTTTAAAAGAAAATTAAGACTCAGGTACAGGATGTACGAATGAGTGAATGTGAGCTGTCCCAGCCTTTTGGAGCACAGTCTGTCTCCGGTGTTACACACTATGCAGCACCAAGCATATTATTTGCAAACATTAACAACCAAATAAAGCTTTGAATGGCACGAAATCAGAAGCGATTTGCTATGAAGGGAAACAGGTCTGTCCTCATGTCATCAGATGAAGAGTTGTCTCCTGAATTTTGTCAAACATTAGTTGCTGCCATATATTCAGGGGGGTTCACTCCTGATCTCTCAAACTTAGGTGGTACCACATACATTAAGGTCTCCCTGTAACATAAGACCTTCAGAAGGAACACCCTTCCCTTGCAAGAACTGCTCAGGAAATGTCAATCTAATTGGCAGCTCTATAGAAAATATCCAAAAAAGCTAATTTAAAGGTTCCTCCTGGACCGAGCTCTAACCCTGCCATATCCCAACTGCAACACACACTTCATATTCCAGAAGGCATCTCCCACATAATGGTTTAGCAACCTACACTGCTGCCAGGAATAGAAAAGTACATCAGACTTCAGCAATTAAGTTTTTCTGTGCTACATAAGGTGGAGAAGAACCACATAAAGAAAATAGCAGCACAGAAAATGAACGGGATGGATTACAGGGATCAGCATTAGCACACAAAAGAATAGCATCTTTCATTCAGTAATACATTTGGAAGAAGAAAGCTTTTGCTGACAAAACTGTAACAAGCGGGACTACACATCAATGTGCAGTTAGCATTTATTTGTCATACAGAGTTCAGCATTCAACTTAGGCTTCACATTTGGTAGGAAGTTTCTGCCTAGGTCACAGACTTACCCTACAGTTCAGGGTCAACATGAACCTTTACCTTTAATTTTGTTTGTAATTAGGGGACAGATGGAGTTAAGGAAGTTCAGGCATGCAAAAAAACGTTTTAGGTTTGTATTTAAGCATGAGGTATTAGTGCGAAAAAAGAGAATAAAGAAGGAATTGGGGGTTGATGTGTTACTTTGCTTTGTTAAAAAAAAAAAAAAAAAGAAAAAAGAAAAAAAGAGTCCCATGTATAGAGTAAAAGGTACTGGAATCTAATCAACTGCTCACAGCAGGAATCCAGAAGTACCACTTACGGTATGCCGCAGATTGACATGTAATCATGGCTGGAACAGAATTACAGCTCACATCACCACATCAGTTCAGTTGATCTCTGCTGGAGCTTGGGGGTGGAGGAAGAGGTGGAGAGAAGAAGTCCAGCAGACATCCCCTCATCAAAAAACTATAACTTAAGGACTAACCAATACCAACCCAAATGCTTCACAAATTTACTGAATCACAAGAGGCAAAAGCACGAATTGTCCCACTGCAGATGATCAACTTCATGTTCTATTCAACTGGTTGAAAGAAATCCTGCTCCCACCCATCCAGTTCTCCAGCTTTTCATGATATTTACTGTTATTATATATTTAGGAAAAAAAAAAATGTATCAGAGAATTTGTTCTGTAAAACACACAAAGAAGCCCTACTGTGCTTTCAAACACTTGTGCAGAGAATAAACGTACAAATGCTTGAGTATCTCTGCATCAACACAAATCAAAACCAAATCTTAGAAGTTTCAGCTTCTAAGAACATACTTGACTTTTTTTTTCCCTCCACCAGAGTCTTTTCACCTGATCTGCGGCAACAAACACATGTAAAACACAAGTGCTTGGAAAACTTCAGCTAATTGTGGGCTAGCCAACAGAAGAGAGCCGCAGCCCTGCGCCTGACCTATGCTGCTTTGCAATACCAGTGACAGGGCAAATCCTGCAGACATGCAAGAGTGACCACATCTTCTCCAGCATGCGCCGTGATGTGAACCACCTCGATCCTGCTGGAGTGAACGTTCTAGGAAACTGGGGAAGGCGCAAGGGGGGAAGCTGGCTGCAACCACAAAGAGTACTTTTTTATATTGTATGAGAGCCTTCTTCCCAGAAGTTAAGGACTGATGTTACCCTGATGACTGCATCATTTCACAAAGCTTTGGACACGGGCAATAGAAATGCTTTTGCAGGATGGAGAACATACCGTGATGAGGTCTTGAACTTCTCCTTCACTGTCTCCTTGTAATGAATGAGAAAAATACATGTTCTAGTGAGGAACAGAGCACTTGTACCTGGCTAAATCAGATGCTGGACTGGGGCAGTCAGATCCTATTTCATGCAAGTAATTAAGTGGCAGGTTTTCAATGTTACTGAACCCCAAACAACTCTCGGTTTAACACCAAGATTACTGCCACACTGCAGAGGAGCTGAGCACCCCATTTAAAAAATAAACAACTCATCTTTCTGAAAACTGCTCAATTACAAGATCCATCTCCCCAACATCCCAGGGGTGAAGGCACTCACATGTAACGTGGGGAAACCAGCCTCACACCTATGAGCTACCTGGGTCACTATTTCCTCCAGTGTTATACCAGCATTAATTTTAGATAGAGGCAATAGGAAAACTCAATTAATGCATTTTCAGCAGCTTGGGGTAGGTCAATAATGACAGCTCAGCAAAACAGAGTCAACATTTGCCAAGGGCTATCACATAACTAAGCTATGCCTTGAAACAAGGGAAAGCTGTTGTATCCCATATAATAGTCCCACCCGAGGAACCCCACAAATTACTAACTCCTTAATGGTATCAAAAGGGAAGCAAAAAGTTTCCAAGAAACAAAGGCTT
Organism: Coracopsis vasa; assembly: GCA_026283785.1. Classification (NCBI taxonomy): domain Eukaryota; kingdom Metazoa; phylum Chordata; class Aves; order Psittaciformes; family Psittacidae; genus Coracopsis; species Coracopsis vasa. The sequence continues at coordinate 113,466 of JANHGB010050374.1, read as the reverse complement.
GGATTAACCTCACTCCATTTAATATTCTTCTAATTTAGATGTATCCGTCTGAGCCAGCACAGCAGCCTCCCTGTATGTTCTGTGCACTCTTACTGCACAGCCAGTGGGGGGCTGATTTAGGTATGTCCCTTGAAATCAATCATACCTGAAAGCACTGAACCTGAACACAGTCAGGTCAGACTTGGGCATCTCCCACTGCAGGCATCCAAATGCCTCCGGTGTAGACACACAATTCCCACTCAAAACAGCTGAGTATACACTGTGACAAATCCAATTTCATGCCAGTATGCTGCAACAATACAGAATTTATGTCTGCCACAAGAGAAGTGGCAGTCTCAATACAGAGAAGACAAAAATGCCCTATCTTTCATACTATACCATTTAGGGAAGGCTCTAGAAAGAAGTTGTTTTCTCCTACAATGTGTTGGTCAGCAGGGAGATGCAAGGTGTTCACTGAATAAACACCAGGTTTCATTATCAAGGCATTGCCAGTCAACATGTTCCATACTTATCATTGCCATTTTCATTATTTTCTATAAATGATGATCTACTTTTCCTTCATGGCAAGGCTTGGAAGTGACAGATGAACCATCAGCTTATCTGCTGATTTTTAATGACAGCATTTTGCATTCATTATTCCCTACTTAAGTCACTCTTTTTTAAAAAAGGAATAACTTATTTCTTCCTCTTGTCACTAGAGAAATTAAATAGTACACCATTAGGAAGAGTGTTTGTCTAACAAAAAGATACACCAGCACAGTTGCAGAAAACCAGGATGGACACAAACTGCCTAAGAGGGAGAGCAAAACCAGGAATTTGTTATCTCCAAACACCTCCACTACCCACTCAGTGCCGAGGTCAAGAACTTCTGGAGTTAAATCTCTGCACTGAAAACTCCTAAGAGAACATACCAAACAGTTCTTTCTGAGTGTGCACTGCCAACCAAAACATGCAGCATCCAGACAACATGTGCAGAAAAGAAACCCCTCAACAACAAAGCTCTTCATGAGGCTTAAATGCCGAGCTTTTGAGCCCAGTGAGTTCAAGAACTTCCAAAGAATCAAACCTGTTCATTGATTATACCAATTTAAAAAAAAAAAAAAAAAAAGGAATTTTTGCAAGATCAAGCTATTGGCAGTCATTTTTAAGGAAAGGTTTTGTGCTAAAGCTTTAGCGATTTTGCCTTAATGACTGCAGTATTTCACAGCAAAGCCCTTAACAAGTGTCCTGGGAAAATCCACATAGAGCAAATTGTATAGAAAGAACAAACACAGCCAGCTGCCAAGTACCTGCGTACAAGTTCCCAAGGACAGCATGTCCAAGTTTATAGCAAAATAGAGTCCTACATTTTCAGCCAGGTGTCAAGGGGAACATAACTCTTGTCCTGTTACAGTCCTGATGCAAGCTGCTCCTTCCAACATGGAAGCTACCATGCTCAAATGTGCCCCCCAGTATTTTGCCTCTTCTCCAAAGCTTTCCTGTGCTCCCTGGAAGCTCCAGTTTAGCCCTGGCTTTTCTGTACTGGCACAAGCTGCCCTCTGGAGCGGTACAATCTCCAGACACCCTGGAGGACCAGAGGTCTTGCAAAAGGGCCCAAGTCTCACTTTACAGATTCATCACACTCTGTGAGGGCTCTCAGCTTAACTTCCGCTTCACATTCTTCTCAAGGAAACAGAGAGGTTTAAAAGAAACGAATAAAAACCATAGCTGACACTGACAGAAGCATTAGCCAATTCTTACTTCTTCATTTCACAAGAGCTTCTGGCTTTTTAAGTTCTAAACACAGGTGAGGAATATCAGTGGCAAAAGGAGTGAAAAATTTAACTAAAGCAAAAAATAATTTATGCAAAGTTAATGCCAGGATGTTTTATAATGTATTTGGCACAGAGGACTCGAATAAATCAAAGTAACAAACTTAATATTTGCCTGTCTAGCAACAATAAAATGAGTTTGAATTTTGGCTAAGTGCCTAACAAATGAGTTGTTAGCTTTTGTACTTTAATGCACTGGCTGTTCAGTAAGCAAGTCAACACATCTCAAATGGGATTCAAATGAGCTCAGGAGGCTCTGCTACAAGTCAAACTCATAAATTGGTAAAAATGGGAATTAAACGTACCTCAAATACCAGCTCCCTGATTTCACATCTATTCAATAATCTTTTCAGGTCCTATTATATCAAAGAACAATCCAATTACGGTTCTTAAATCTCTGTGTACAGTTGCCAAAAATAAATTCCTTAGCAACACTTCCAATATATTGAGAAATATTTCTGTGCTGCAGAAGATTTCAGTTCCTAATTTCCACAATGTTTTCAGGTTTAGCACACTAACACCTCTCATTATATATAACTTGGTTTACCATCAAGACTTACATTTTCTGCATGTTGCTGTCTCTAACAGCTGAGTGAGTGTCTCCTGTATCATTATACCTGGCATCAAGAGAACCAAGGTAGGTACTTAAAACCAAGTATGTACTTAAGTGGTACCCTACATAAAGGTGCTCTTCTGAATATAGACTTAACTTTGCCAAAAGAACAGGTTTTTAATCTGCAACTATATAAATAAGTACAGTGTTTACAGAGGAACCAGTAATGCTTTTGTGACAATGGTTTTGATCATCTTCTCCTTCCCTCTGGAATCTCCATAAGGCTCATTGAAACTTTCCCATCAGACGATGTTACATATCTAAAGGTGCTGCAGAGATACCTAAATCTGTGCAGACCCCACATTTATAAGATGAACTATGACTCAGAATTGTGTCATAGTGTCATTGTCCTGGCTATTCAGACCAGCATACACTGAAGAAAAGGCTTCTTCAAGTCTAAGCTATTGAGAGAGAGAAAAAAAGATGATTAAATTATAGAAACAAAACCTAAAAATCCAACACAATCACTTTTGTTCCTTGAGCCCGAGCATTTGCCATAAGAATGAGGAGTCCAGCACCCCTGGTTACTTGGGCTTTATCACTCCATCTTAAGTTATCACTTAAACATGGCTGGAATGTGCTCACAGATCTCTGTCAAACTTTAGAAATCTCCCAGAATTGTACAGATTTTTGTCATGGGCCTCCTGTGGCAGCTCACATGTGATAATCCACATGGCCATTTAAACATATTGCACAGGAAATGACAGCAAACCAGTAGAGACTCAACAAAGCCCATTGACTCCTGAATGTGTCATCACTCCCTTTGGCATCCAATATGGAAAAAGCATGCAAGCACCAATGGATGAATAACTATTTGAAGAGACATTCACTTGTCAGCATACATTTGAAATTTGCTCCCAGCCTCCCTGATATATTCTTGCAGTCCTAATTATGCAGACTACCCTACCCTGAAATTAAACTTTCCCAACTGTTACATCAATATTAAGATTCACATCTAGGAAAGATATACCCAAAATGAAGCTAATTAGATCGAATTAAAAAACAAGACTCATTTCAGAACGATTGGGCTCATCTTTCAAAAGAAATGTCATTTAGAACAGGCTTTGGATCAGGTTCTGCGGACCACACTTGTTTAGATCTTATTTAAGCCACTTTTTCACTTGTTTGTTGCTGCACCAAGGAAGAGACCAAAGGGTCAGTTCCACTGATTTTTTTTTCCTCTTTAACCTCTTTATATACAAAAGAGAAGTCAGATATTAAGAAATGGCTTCTGGTTTCCACATACCACCTAAATTACCAATACAGAAAAACGAGATCAAAATTGAAAAGGCTTAAATTATAACCTAAAAATTTGCCTGTCAAACCACTTCTAGAAGCTAGGACCAGACTTCTGTAAGAAAGTCTTCAGCCACAAACATAGCTGACAAACAACTGCCTTATCTATCAAGCAAGTTGACCAAAGAATCAGAATTCACTTCCTTCTGATGTTTCTTTGGATTTACACAAAGCTTTCTACTAGTTTGGCAAGTTAAGAGATCTTTATCAAAAGCTGATTTTCTAAGTCATTTTCATGCCTGCATTCACCTTACTCAACTGAACACAGGTGAATACTATTGACTTCTTCCAACAAGACCTTCCTCATTTCCCAAATTTTCAGATTTTCCTGCTGCACTGCACATCAGGTTTTTCCAACTATCAAAGGTGTATTTGTTCCAAAAGATACCCTTGGGTCATAATAAAGGTACCATATCAGCACAGCAAGGATGGAATAAGAAGAGTCATTAAGTCATTACCTTCTTGGACTGGTGAACTGGGGCCACGAAGCAATTATCTGGACTAGCACTCAGTAATCCCTCTGATCCACCCCTACTGGAGGCTTCACCAGAGCAGCAATGAAGGTAACTAAGAGAAAGAAACAGCCATCCAAAAGAGCTGGCTGGCCAGGAGAGAATTCATGTGGTTTCCAGGCTATTAGGCTCCCAACAGGAGATGGACAAACAATTTCATTGTTCTTGGCCTTGAATGAGGGAAATAAAATGAAGAAACCCTCCAGAAATGCTACTTTCCTATATGATCCTAGAACCACAGCTTTCTGTTGTAACAGCAATCCTGCTGCTGTTAATTTGTCTATTATTTTTTATGTCCTCAAGAAGCTACTGTGAGGTGTCAGGGCTTTTATCTTACAGAAACACTTCCAAGCAGGCTTGGGGGTTTTTTATACAAAAAAAGGCCTCCATGTAAAGAATAAAGGTTAGTTAAAATTCTTGTAACTCGGGTTTTCTTTGTGACTCTATTGAGACACGTTTGAAAATGTGTGTAGATACTTCTCACTGGAACACTCAACACAAAGCAGAATAGACTCCCATCACTCATAATAGAGGTCACAACCTTCAAACTAGTGCATTAAAGATAAATCCTCTTCATCAATGGCTCGAGAGATAGTGCTGCCTTGGGGTCTGGCCAAAGGTCAGAGAATGAACTCCTGCAGGATATACAAGTCCTGCACACTCTACATTCAAAGCACATTTCTTTGCCTATGACACCTCTGACCTAAGGAAAGCAGAAAGTGCATAAGAACAGGAGGGAAACACCCAAGCCAGTATACTGCACCACACAGTCTATGACTTCTTCCCACACCTTAAGCTCCTCTCTTTTTTAATTCAAACCCTTCCTTCTCAAAGTAGCTGAAGTATGGCTTCATTGAAGTATGGCTTTCATGGTGGAAAGGGGCCCAAAGGATGTCCGGACTACTTCACCTACATCAGACAAGTGTGGCAGGGATAATAGCCATCCACTTCTCCTTCCCCATCTCCCTAGCTTTTATTCCTCAGCCCTTCTCTATTCTTTCCTGTCTGCTCTACACATCTCCTTGTGTTTCTTTGCTCCCTCTGCTCCACTTACTCATTCACTTTATACTACGTGAACTTAATGGCACCCAGCCCACTGCCTTTGCATGGGCCTAAAATAGGACCAAGCAAGTCTGTTTGTCTGTACCAGTTACTGCTCTTTTGTGGAAAGCCATGCAATTGATGTCCTGTCAGCCAACTGTTGTTGCTGATGGCACTTCACGCGCTCGGTGTCCTGGGGCCAAGCAAGTTCCTTTGGCAATAAACACATCAGTAAGTGTTTCACTGCACATCCTGATGCCTTCCCCAGTGTGGTTAACTGCTATGTGCTACTGCAGGCTACAGCCACCCATCTTTATCAGCTTATTTATGTTACTGAGGCAACCCAACTCCTCATTCTAGCTTCAGCATGCCCTGTGCTGTACAAGCCAAGAGCACAGACACCCCAGGTACAACCGAACTGCATTCTCTGGAAGGCCAAGTCATTGAGTAAATCAGCTCATCAATCAACCAGAACTCTGTTTTGGAGACAGTAGGAATCTCTCCACCACACTGCCATTTCTGGATGACATATGAGCCTGGAGGACCCATGTAGGACCCATTCTGAGCAGAGTGGTGGGGAATTCAGTGCAGAAACACCTCCAAAAAGCTGTGAGAGCGAGCTCCAATCTGGCAGAGCCAGTGCCGAGTACAGCCAGGAAGCGTCATAGCGCCTGAGGGGCTTCCAGGTGGAGTGTTTGCTTATAGCCCTCGGGAAAGTGAGGGCTGGAATACCTAGCAGGGAAAAAGACATTTCCCACAATACAGAGATGAGTGCAAATCTGTCTGTCAAAGTGAAGAGGGAGAGGAGAGAACCTCAGCTCTTATTTCTGAGACATACTCGAAGCTTTAAAAACAAAACCAAATGATACATCGCTGCTCAGTTGATCATCAGCTCCAATAACACATATTTACTTTAAATAAATATATGCACATATTTTAACTGGCAGCCAACTTTACATCTTCCTTTTGAGTGATATTTCTGGTTCAAAGGGTATTCCCAAGCACAGAAAAATAAGTGAATTATTTCAAAATAGGAAGGTCTATTTGCATATCTATAAATACATGAAATAACTGCTTTTTCTGATTTATGGATTTATGTATCTGACAGTACAACTGTAATTTTATAAAGTCATTTAAATTGTTTTAATTCCGTGAACACCTCTTAAAATGGTAAATAAATTGAATGATTAATTATAGAATCTTCATTTTTGGATTCGAGTTTAAAGACAGATGATGTCAAATGCCAGACATCTGGGCTGGTCTGCAGCAATTAAAAATATACACATCTCCAGGCAATAGAAAAAATACTTCTGAGGACACTTGAAAAAATCTCTCTGAAGATTTCACCCTGCCTACTTTTGCATTCTGCATGTCCCTCATGCAAGTCTAATTTATGCAGTGATGGATATCTTGAGAGATGGAAGCTGTATTATAGACATGGAGATAAAATAATCCTTCAGTGAGAAGACCCAGTTTGGTCCCAATAACATTATACTCAGCACTGCAGGTAAAATCAATGTCATTAACTTTGCTAGTTAGCATAAATCTTACCTTTCTGATTAAAGTACTGGTTTGTCAGAAAACCAGACTCTCCTCACCTGATAATGATCCAATACAACTGAATGACAGTTTTCCTGAGTAAGGAAAATGATCTCTTCATATACTCTCAAACAAGAGTTGTAACTCTGTGGTCTGTTTTGTGTTTGTGCCACTTTGTCTCCCCTGAACCAAAGGCCAGGTCACATGAACTTTTTGTTCTTCAGCTTTCCAGCAAGCAGACACGGAGCACCACGAAATACCTCATACTGTGGGGCCATGGAAACTCAGCTCCTGCTCACCAGTGATTTGAAATAACTTAAATCCTATAAAATGCTAAATCACTCCGGCAAAGTTCCTGAAATCCCATTCCTCTGGATATCAGTGCTGAATTAAGAGCTACCACAGCTTGCCAAACACAGACCATGCTTCCAGGGCATTTCTTCAAGCCCTCTTGCCCTAGTCCTTCTGCAGCCCAATTTGCGGCATGTTCCTGAGATGCTTCCAGAGAACTCTGAGGTGCAAAATACAGAACTGCAAGGCTCAATCCATCTTTCGGCAAAGAGAGTGGAAAAAGCCTGCATGGTCCTTACAAAAATAAGATCTGTTTTCCGGAAAACATGCAGGATTTGCGGCTGGCAGAACCCCAGACTTGGCCTTGTATTTCAAGAGCAATTTTTGCACTAATTCAACTCATTGGCCTACACCACAGGGAAAGACCCCAGTTCTTCACAAAACCAGCTATTCAGCATGGGAGGCTGAAAGCATTCCATTTTTATCTAAACCCACCAGCCCTAACTTTCTCCCCTCCTTGCAAGATGCACTCTGCACTCAATGCAGAAATCCATCAAGATCCTTTCCTGTGGAATGGAAGTGCTGGGTCCCAGCTGCAGGCATAATGCAAGAGTATTTGTGCTTGAAGTAGAAAATACTGTCTTTTTTGAAACAAAACACACTGCTGCTTCAAGTAACCTTACCAAAATGAGATTCACAGAGTTCTGCCCTGAGGAAAGAGTATGAGGGAGAATAAATGCAGATGGCAACAATCAATCTTCTCGCTCAATGAGCTACCAGAAAAGTCCTTTGAGTTGGCAGCAATAAGGGCAAAGAAAAGCTCCAGACAGATCCAAATAGATGTGTGCATATATATTTGTGTGTATTTAAAATAAATCTCTTCTTTTTATGCTTTTTGTTCAACTACAGGCTCAAAAAGAGGTTTTAAATACAAGCTTATGGGACTACTAAAGAGGTGAATTTATGAATGTATTCCTAACAAAACACACTCCGGAAAGCTTTAATCTATGAATTGTGACAACCTTGGACAAAATGGATTTTTAATAGAATATAATGTAAACTGCCTGAAACACTGTGATAAGGAAGTTTTTTTTTAAGCAATGCACAGAAAAGGCATGATGCACTCTGCATGAAAGGAGGAAAGGTCTTAATTTAAAGCATTTTAATGAACACTCAATTGGCGTAGGGAAATGTGAGAAATTGAGATGAAAAACTCATGATAACAATAATATTGCAGAGGGGAGAAGGAGAAAGATTACAAAAGTAAGCGAGTTTGAAAAGGCTCCATCCGATAACGCTGGCTAAAAGGAATGGAGACGGGATTAAGAACATGTCACAGTCCAAAGCCACTGTTCCCCTTGCAGGCAGTGTCTCTTGGTGGGTCTTATCAGACCTGCACACTGGGGAGGAAAGAACAACCCAAGTGCACAGCAGTGGAGAACAGAGCTCTCTCTGAGTTAAGGACAATGAGGATAGGCAGATTTCAGTGGGTGCGGCTGTGACTTGCTGGAGTTTCTCACTTTCACCAAACCAACTAGAGCTGTGGGAGGTTTGGAGGCCCCTCACAAAGCCCAAGAGAGGTTGCAAAACCATAGTAAACTCAGCCGTCTCTTCCACAAAGAAAATGAGCCAGGCTCAGAGGCTCAGTCCTGACTTACCCACTTCTCTACTACCAGCCTAACAACAGGCAAGTCAGCAGAAGTGAAATCACTTTCGAGAGAGAAAAAACTGTCTTCCCTGAGGTAGATAAGATTCTGTTTACTAATAGCTTCTGCTCTGCAATGAAAGAGATTGATCCCGCACTCTCACTTGTACATAAACTGCCTTTAATGAAGCTCCTTGTATTACTAAAAGGAGGAACAGATGAATCAGGTCTAGAGACAGTTTTGTCACATTGACCTAACAGAAGCACGTTCAGGTCTTTGCTCATCTAAATGAAACAGCAGAATCCCCACATAAACACTTAATATTCTTCAAAAGAAACAAGAGGGCCACCATTATATCAAAAAAGGCAAATTAAAGATTAAATATTTACTCTAAGCACTACAATATTTGCACATCTGGAGATGATCTTTCAGCAGTTTCTATTTGCAAACTTTAATTAATCAAAAATATTAAACTAATCTCACAAAAGGAAAGGGTCAAAGTATTAATTACCTTGAGATTTGTTGCTTTTGTGCAATTTAACAGTTCAACACAAAGCAAAAGTCAGTTTTAATAAAAACTAAGTTACTGTGACAGGTATAATTTCATGGATTAGTGAAATCACGTACAAGGCAGTAACTTTCAGCATTCATCCTATTTTTTGTCTAACTTTTAAAACTTTGTTTCAGTTCAATAACTTGATTCCTCCCTAACATCAAGTGATCTTAAGTCTTCTTTTAACCTCAGCATTTCACTTTCAAATTGATGGTTTTCCATCCTGCTCTGAACAGAACAGAGGTTGCAGTTGTTTTAGCAAAAAGAACCCAACTGCAGCATTCAGCAGAGAACAGATGCTGCTGAGAACCCCAGATGTGCTGCCTGAGCTGATTCAGGTTGAGATGTCACCATGGGTCATCACAGGTGTGAAGGTTGCCTCCTGAGCCAGGTCTTTGCTGGCTGAGCTCTCACGCCACCGAAGGGACTCATTGGCTTCTTTAACAGCTTTGGGAGTAACTGGGGAATCTTACCGAAAGATTCAGAGGCAAACCACAGAGTGCCAAATGCAGCCCATGAAGCCCCAGCAAAACAATGGTGGAAGGTGGCTAGAATTTCCTTCATCACAACCTCGAAGTTACAACTTTGACAAACGTGCTTATGAATAAAGAGGGGACTCCTCCCCTTTTTGTTCTAATGGGGAGGAAATGCAGGAAACAGCTAATGAACTGAAAGGTTTGCCTGGTATTTCAAGTGCTACAGAGCCAGAAAGACACCACCAGAGACACTGAGCAGGGAATCACCTCCCTTCACTTCTCACGTTTACAATGCAAATGTCTGTGTCCCACTCAGTCGCCTCCACTCTGCATCTTTACTGCAGAGAAACAGGCACTTTTTGCTCGCTATTCCATCAGGCCTGTCTTACACATCCAAGAGGACTCTCACCTCTGCAGTGCCTATTTATCCCTTCTGCTAAAAAGTGAACTCGCACTAAATAGCTTTCACCTTAACACTTGTTTTGCACGTACCCAGAGCTAGATGGGATTCATTTGTTCCCCAAATACAGCTTCAGAAACTAAACAGAGTAGAAACTCTCTCTGCACTCCAAACCTCTGGCAGCAACCTTCCTAGGTCTAAACAATTACTAACAACCATTTTTCTCCTTTACAGGAGCTTTCAGAAAAAAGATGGATGCAAAAGACTCCTCAAATGAAAATTCTGACATGAAGTTTAGAGATTTCCTAATTATGATACAGTTCCAAGTTAAATTTATGCACAGTCTACTTTAAGTGTAGAGTAACTGCATGGTAACAGAGAGCAATGGCTTGTATTGTAAATACATCATTCTGACTAACTAACAATGTAAATTTCTCATTAAGTTTGATACAACTTGTGGGAGCATAACCATAGCAAACAGATACAGCATTCCCGAAACAGTTCATAGACTCATAGGTGTTTCACAGCAGTTACTTTCATGGCTTTTCACATAAAGAAGAGAGCATTGTCCTATATTGCTTTCAATTATTCTTCATATTTCTCTATTTTAATCCATGCCTTTCTGTTGGCTCTTTGGCAACAGGGATCCTCCTGCTGCCCTGAAGGTGCATGAAAAGCAAATGTGAGCTATGATTAGTTGGCTGCCTCCAGTTTAATTACATAATCTACTTCCAAAGCTCAGAAGTGAAACAAAAGGAAAAAAAATCTCTCATCAGATCACCTACAGCTCTTCCAAGGAAGCTGAGGAGGAAAAATTACTGCTATTAAAAGAGCAATACAACTCATTAAAGAAGGTATTCTCTGTCTCTGACAGCATTTCAGCAAGGGTTAAGGCACAGCAGCACATGGTGGCTTACCTGCTCTCTGCACTCGGGTCGTTGTGCACACATGTCACCGTGGCAGTGGTCCTCGCGCTGTCTGTTTCTTCTTGAACCCCCCACTGGTCTGCATCACTGACTCTGATGTCCAGGATCTTCACACCAGGGGCTGTCCTAATTCTGTTGGGGAACAACAGTCATTGTTTTACTTACAGACCTCCTACAAATAAATCCAGAGGTAAACAAGGAGATAAGAGGAAATACTCCCTCTTCCATTAGTAACAGACTAATACATTGCAACTGTAAGTCACTCTGCTTTAAAAATAAAAACAGAGGTCCAATCATTTCAAACAGATGAAGTATGAGTTTCATTACGTGCAAAGCCAGTTAATTTTCAGCCTGAACAATGTGGAGAGAATAAGAATGCTCTCGGCTTCAGTGGCATTACTTTGATATAAATGAAACAGATGTGACTAAGCATAAGTTGATTTAATTTGTGATGTCTTTCCTGCAGTTTAAGATGGAGATCCAGAACACTGTGGTATAAAATACATCCTCCTGCTTGCAAACCTTTGGGAGCAAGGTGCCTTTTAATGCTAGGGCAAGCTGCATGAAAAAAAATAGTGCTTCACTCCTCCAAGACCATAATGCAGGAAGGAGAGAGAGTGAAGGAGTATGTTATTCTAGATTCAGGACTGAGGGATGAAAATAATCATGCTAGCACACTGGCATGTATCAAACTGGGCAAGTCAAACTCTTCCTGCTGAAAATAATATGATGCTGACATAGAAAACCTTGATTTCCTAAGCACAGTTAGAGTTTCAAAGCAGTTTGGTAGCTGGTAAATGTCACCATTTTTTGGCTTTTAAAAAATTTGCTTATAAAAGTCCATGCTCCAGTGGGGCTCAGCGTTAGGAACAGTTTACCGAGGAATAGGAAACAAACTGCTTTTAACAGCAGAGACTTCATTTGTGCAGCTTGACTCCTGAAACAAGCCTGGGATTTCGACAGGAGTGCTGCAAATATGCCTGGAGAACAATTAGGCAGAAAGCAAGAGCTGTAGTGCCACATTCACCACTGCTGTGACTTCATTAATTAAAAGCAAAGCCAAGAGGGACCTCTTAGTTATATGGTGGAATGAAACAGCCCTGCTGAGACTTGAAGCGTTACTTAATAGTGAATTGTGATGGATTTACCCCGATGCCTCGTAGCCAGTTGCTGCTCACATTAAACTATTAAGAATTTCCTTTAAGTTCTAGCTTGAGTTCATGGGTTTGGATCAAAGGAACTTCAAGATTCAATTGGTGGTTTTTTTCTTCTCAGAAGGAATTAATTCATCCTGCTTTTATGATATCCTTATTCTTGCCTGTAAGGCTTTACTGACTTGATGGGCCATATTCACGCCTAGCATAACCAATCTGATGAAAAATGTTCCCTGCAAGGAGAGAATTTTCCTTGCTATTTTTCTAATTGTCTCCTTTATGTTTCTCCACAGACATTCACATCGCCAAATAATGTGCCTCAAAGCTTATGAGCCCCTTTCCCATCACCTCCTCTTTCTTTCAGAGGAACACTCATTTATTCCGTAGTAATTACACTGGACCAAATAATTCCTGCCGGACACCTACATGGCTTCATTTCATACTGACTTGTAATGTACATGAGAGAGAGAATTAAGCCTTCAGCAATGGATTCAATAATTTTCCTCATCAGACTCAGCCTCTCACTTGAAAAAAATCATTGGGGCCTGGCAAAAATAAAATAATAAATTAAAAATAAGCAAGTAAGCAACCAGCACTTTTTAAATGTTCTCCTTCCCAGCCAGAATTATGGGGTTTAACAAATTTGCCTCCCTACCACCCTCTCCATTTCTCATGTGTTTTCTTGCCAACATGTCTGGAAACCCTCAACCCGCCTGTCCACCCAAGTCAAAGCCTCAATTAATTAAAGGTTAACTGAAGGGCATAGGATGCTGGGGGGGACACAACAGGACAGCTGGATTTTCCCCAGGATTCATCACCCTTTTTCCATCTGTCAGAAGCCTGGGAAGTCCTCCTACACAGCTTTTACACTACAGATATCTTCACTCTGCAGCATTCACTTTTCATCTACTCTGATCCAAATCTAGCACACATCAGTTTACACCAACAACGGTGAAAAGCAACACGGAACAGTTCCCTACCACACCTGGCCAGGCTTTCACCATGCAGGACCCCTGTGCAGCTCTGTTCTTCACGGAAGCTGAAGCTGCTGCTCATCTTTCCCATCATCAGTGGTCCTCACATGCAGTGTAGCAGTAAGGATGCAATAGCCTTAAATATCCACATTTATTTACATGATCAGCTATTCCAAACTCTTCCAGACACTGCACCCCAAAACTTTGGCTTCTCTCTTCAGTCAACCCCTCAGCTGTGTCTACCTCCCTCAGCCAGGGAGCTTTGCTGTTCTTCTCATGTCTGAACACAGCTATGAGATGCTCTTTGCCAGTCTGGACATCACATGAGGCTCCTCTGATGCCTGTCTTCTTGGCTCACCATTTGGCTTTTCCTACAGGACACTGTCCATTAATAGGCATCCCTCTGGGTTTTGGCAATGCTGCCTTGGCTGCTTGATGCACATCACCTGTCTTGCTGGGTTAGCACCAAGTGAACATCCATACTCTGCTCCCTAGCTACATCTTCCAAAAATGTCTCAGAACGCTGCATTTTAGGAAAATTTCCAGTCTAATCCCCTGCAATGCATCTGCTCTAGTGGGCTGAGACAAGATGTCATTTTGCATTTTTGGATATCTGTAGAGCCAGGAAGGTTGAAAGAGGGAAGAAACTGAATTCAGCTTCTCACTTAGGAAAAGTCAAGAAATTCAAATGAAACCAGCCTACGTATGGGTGGTTTGAGCCTACTGTTCTTCAGATAAGTGATTCATATCTTTAAATCTGCCCCCAAGCTATACAGGCACAAAAATTATTGTAAGTGGTGGGGATAGAGGCTTTGAAAAAGAATAAGAAATCCCTGCTCAAGCTAAGATGAACTGGAGAGAGGCTGGTGAATGGTCAGTGTGCAAGCCCAGGCGCTGGGTTTATTGCCCTGCTCTGGGCAATAAACCAAGCCAAGCCTCTATTATAAGTTTGGATGGATCACTTAGTTTTCTTATACCTCCCTTCCCTCCATATAAAATACTGGGAAGTGCTGCTCTTCCAACTCAAAGGGAGCTGTGAGGATAAATACAGCTTCTTGAGAAAACTCTGATGTCCTTTAATTTTACCTGCCGACAAAAATTCTGCCACCTCTGGGCTTGAAAATACAGAAATGACCTAGTGAAGTATGTCACAGGAGCATGACCCAGGAAGTAACTGTTACCACTCTGATGGCTTAATATATTTTTGTATAAAGATAATTGTGAATTCTTTATTCATTTTTTTTAAGGACTACAACATGAGAGACAATGGGAAATTTGGCAAAACGGACATTTCCATGAAAGACATCCTTTCTGAAAAGCTGAAATTTCAGACAGAAAACTGCCCTGTTGAAAAGCACTTGCCTGCTTTAAAACATTACAACTTACATGGCATTTTGATAACATAATCAGCAGAGCTGTGAATGAGACTGAGGAATACTGAATGAGCTCAAAATAAGTTAGCCTGCAATAGGGCCCCCAACGTTCCAGCCTGTATCCACAGCCTGTACCACAAATCACTATTCCCGATACTCTCTTCCTTAGGGGTGGACGAGGTCCAGCACAAACATAATGTCCTCAAGAACGGCCTCTCATGACACTTATGCCCATAAGATCTTAAGAGGAGGTAGCTGGAGGGGAAGAAGAGGGGTAAGTGTCAAAGCTCTCCAGAACAAGGAATCAATGAAACAACTGCTTCACGAGTGAATTTAGCCCTATTCCCAGCCATAAAGGCAGAATAGAGGAAGCTGCTTTCAATATAGACTGCAGAATACATTTAGTATCCCTGGCAGTGTTTTTTACCCCTGAACAGTGTGTCCTCCATTTACTGTAGACTGTAAAGATGGAAACACGATGGACTGAATGGAGCAGGCAAGCAGAAGCATTCCCAGCCTGCCAACTTGGAACAACCAGAACTGTCCTAAAATGCAACCCCAGCCTTAAATGTATGCAACTCCATGAATTCAGCTGTGCTAAACCTCCTCTCAGTTACTACAACAGAGGGAAGGGAGAAGGTACAAGTAATAACCAGGGCTGAAAGCAACTTAAGGGCTACAAGAGGAATTTGAACAGCCAAGCACTCAACAGAAGTGGTGCAGGGACTTCCACCACCTCCCAATTAGTTAAGTGCAAAATCTACAAGGTAAATGCTTGCTTGCAACACCCCCCAACAACACTCCCGGCAGTGGTAATTAGGAAGTGAAAACTTGGCAAATGGAACTTTAAAATAGAAACAGAAGGAAAAGATATTTAGGAAATAAAACGGGAATGTGCTCACAGCAGATGGAAAATGCTCAAAGTGATGAGAAAAAAAGACTTTTTCAGAGCTATTTTAGAAATCCTCT
Source organism: Coracopsis vasa (assembly GCA_026283785.1). NCBI lineage: Eukaryota > Metazoa > Chordata > Aves > Psittaciformes > Psittacidae > Coracopsis > Coracopsis vasa. The sequence continues at coordinate 97,892 of JANHGB010050374.1, read as the reverse complement.
TATCTCCCCCCTATCCCATTATGAGGGAAAACACGATCTGAGCTAAATGCACTCTCAATGACGTACTAATAATAATGGTTATGATAATAAATTTCATTTGCGTTTTCCAACCATTTCTGAAGTCAGCCCTTCAACACGCATTTTTAGTCCAATTAAAAATCAAATCATTCTCCCTCCCTACAGGAAATCCAGGCTGAAGGCCAGTGTAGTTAACTCGCCTAAAATCACACAGTCTAGAATGAGAGCTAGAATGAGGGTGGATACACCCCAATTCCCAAGCTCACGCTTCAGCCAGACACCCCTACCCAGCGTTAAGACCAAAGCTGAGCAGAGCTGAGTAATTCCGAGCCCTCACAGAGCATTTTACATATTTGAAGAATTGCACAAACAGCAAGTAATTAGTTCTGAACGCGGACCCTGGGGAGTTTCTAGTTAAGCCACGTGTGGTTTAAGATACATTAAGCAGAGCATTATAAATTAAAATAATCACTGAATTCAGATGCAACATCTGGGGACCTTTAGGGTGTGAGATGGGCAGTGTTTCTATATAGGAAGTAATAAAAGCATCACTGTATAGGGGGTGGAGGCAAGTGGAGTTTGCTGGGAGATACAAGGAGAAGAGGGTATGTGATTTGCAGCTGCCACATCGAAGTGCATTCCATGCAATTTGGGAGGGAGACACAGGCAGCCAGAAGTTCATTGATGTGAGCATATGAAAGCAAAACCATGTGGGAATAGCTGGTACAGCAGATGGAAGGCTGAAATGGGACCAGAGCTCCCCCACGAGAGGCACCATCCCTCTCTTTTGTGTCCTCCTAAGCTTCCTGGCCAAAATTCTCTGTGGGTAATCCAGAAATCTGAGGGAAATGAGGCGATGCAAACTCATCCAGAAAACATATGGCAGAACCAGGAATTATCCCTAGAGTTGCCAGGGGATATTTTGGTATCTTCACTACAAACCCACCCAGCTCTCCTGCTCCTGCTTTAGACCCACTAGTAACAGACAGTGCCCCCTGCACTGGCCAGGCAAGAGCAGCCTATGGGAAAGTGGTATGTGAGAAATGAGAATGCCCTACCAAGCAGATAATCATCCTGTACAGCCCCATCTCTTATGGAAGTCACATTTACAGCAATGCAGGGGATCAGGTCCTAAACCTTCAGTAGCTAAGCAAGTATTTGTCTTTTAAAGTATTTTTCCAAGAACTTTACTTCTTTGTTCTTTTATATTTTAAAAGACCTGTCGCAGATTTATGTTCCAACTACTGCCCCATCATATTCTCCTAAAAATGGGAACACTAAGTCAGCTGTGTTTGTTTGCACGGTTTCATGTTAATGTCACTATAAGTAAAGCTATCTAAGTATGTAAAACACACATCAAAATACACAAATATCCTGCAAAGATCCAAGCCCTCTCCTAAAGGTCACCAGCACAAATAAAATTATGCTTTACTGCAAAGTAAAAACAAGCAGCCTGCAAAGCCCTGTGGAGAGGTGTAGGTAGACAGCAGGCAGATGGCAATTTGGAACAGAGGGCAGCTGCAGTGCATCAAACAAAAGGAAATCCCAAGTAAGAGGGTTTGACTAATGGTACCTGCAGGTAAAAAGCTCAACATGGGCCTGGTATAAAGCTCATGGCAATACGTGTTACCTGTGAAATAAGGTGGGAACTCATGGTGGGATAAAAAATAAAAGCATGTTTGCCCTTGGGGATAAAGACAGCTCAGTACTTACAGACAGCAACTTCCAAAGTAAGCTGGAGTTTTACTTCAGATTTGACCTCTACCTTTCATCCATGCTAAAAAACACTGCAGTGACTGCAGTCCTTCATTGCAAGTCTAATGCAAGACTGGCCTAAATTCATGTTCAAAACAAGACACAGATATGCTATGCTCTTCCCCACCTACAGGACAAGGCTTTCTCAGCCCCACCTCACGTTGTGCCCTTTCTGTATCCCCTGACCTTAGCACTCTCACACCTTTACACTGTATCAGGAAATGGGCCCTTTCCTCCCTCCCATTCACCTCAATTTCTCTCTGCATCTGTTATTTTTATAAAACCTTTTCTAGCTGTCTTATTTAACCCTGTCAAGCATTTGGGGATGCAGTTGCTATGAAAGCAGTTATTACTGTCAGGATATCTCTGACATACATACACTGACAGGATATCCAGCATGCACTCGAGGAAGAAAGTCAATGCCAAAGCACTGGGTACGACAAAGCAGAGAAAATCAATAGTGACCAGCACAACGCAAGGCAGCAACAGCATGGTGGCTAATATGAGAAAAGCCTAGCACCTCAGAGAACAGAAAACCCTTTGAAATAGTGGAGGGGATCAATGCTAAAGATTTAGGATGACATAATTACCACCCTTCTACCTGAAAAGGTGAAGCCATCAACCTGTTTTTTTCAGCCTATCAAATGTTTCAAAATATGCCAAGCATCCAGCTCAGTAGCATATTGGATTTTGAATAATGAAAAGAGTAAACAGGATTTTAATTTGAATTCTGACAGTAAAGTGCTTTCCATGTGATAAATTAACTACTAGAGAAGACAAATTAACACAACCTTCCCTTGAGTATGATGGTTTATGATTTTGAGAAAGCTTTTACAGAAGCCTCAAAATAAGGCGGCATAAGAAACAGGAGATGATGATGGGAGGGTGTATTTTATCAAAATCCTCCCTCCTCCTTTTCAGCATGTGTAACTTCTCTAAAGAAATGCAGCAGATTTTCTCAAGAGCCCACCATTTTTCCTAGGAATGACTACACATTTTAGGATGGACCATCAGCTGGTCTGAGCCACCGGAGATGGATGAATATTTTAGCAACTGCTTAATACTGAGAAGCTAAATTTTACATCTGTGAAGCAAGGTCAGAGAAAGAGGTGCTCTCTTTTATAAGGGAAGGGGTCGCAGAAACAGTCCCTAGATACAAGGCTGTGCTAATACAATCAGAATAGATTACATGAACATTTTCAAAGCAGCCTAACATGATGTTGCATTTCCATATTCAACAGAAATTTCAAAGACATTTTAAGGTTTCATCATATTTCAGCAGAAACTCCATTTTTCAATCTGTTCTCTCTCACACTTAGGTAAGCAAACAGAGCTTAAAAAAAAGCAGACATTCTAATTGGCTTGAAATTAAAGCTATTAATTTTTATTCTTATATATTCCTGTCACAAACCAGACCTTGTTCATATGGGTTTCCAACACTGCTATGGAAACCTGAGAGATTCAAAGTCTTTATGTAATAGGAGATGAAAATGCCATCTCCCACAGTGAATACTGTTTTCTTTGAAATATATCAACAGTGGAATTTTGTCCCTCTGGGAGAAAAAGGGTTGCCAGGCACTGGGGCAGAAGACATCGAGTCCAATTCTATCAACTCCAGACATTTTATTAACCATTTAACTGTCTGGGCAGCTTCAAAATGGGAATAAGGATGTTTCCTCACCTTTGCTCAGATAATTACACAAGAAGGAAAAAAAAAAATACTATTTCTATGGAGATACTGTGCATTTGTATACTTAACAAGTGTCCAGATACTGCATTTCATTCTATTTCTGCAATTTCCCAGTAGCTACTTAAACCTGCAGGTCAGTGTTCTGCAGCAATTGAGATTTTCCTACTAAAACTAAAAGCCAAAATTTATTTGACTCCACCTGAACACATCGTTGTGCCTTTGACATACAAATTACTTTAATTACAGCATCAGAAAATATGGCACTAGATTGTGCTGAAAGCTCTTAAAACTCCAGCAAACTCTTCACACTAGGAGGACAGGCCTGATGTTTGGGTTGCTGACCCACTAGCACAGCTCCAGTGATTTCCAGCACAGGGAAGCAGATCCTCTGTCCTCTCTGCCTGGAGGGGAGGAAACATTGCCCGTAATTTGCAAATAAATACACAATTCCTTGACACATTACACTTCCAAAGTATCCAATAAATATGAACTAACTACTATTACTAGTGATCAAAAGGAGAAAGCAGGTCTTCTTCCAAGTCTAAACGATCCTTTTGCTACCACACAACTCATAACATCCCTATCTCATTAGGATGCACCACCAGCTCACACCTCTGCCTCCCCTGAAAGAGGAGAGAGATTTTCCTTTATTCCACTGCCTCCGTTCGCTTAACTGAGCTAAGAATTGTTGATCATTATTCAAAGAGCTCCAGGGCCTGCTGTCATGCACCCTTAGACATTTCCAAGAGTTGAACTATGTGCCCTCTTTTCTCCAAAACAACAATCTGTGGTGTACCTTCTCTGTAGAGAGAAGAGGTAAAATGCTGGAGTGGTTTTCTGTTAACACATGTCTACAGAACAAAAATCAAAGCCCACTCAGTCTCTTCAGCCTTTCTCTCAAAGATCTAAAACACTCAGACTATGTCCTTTACCTTGAAACCAATGCAATGCTGTAACAGATTAAACTCTTTCTTAAAGCCTAGAAGTACAGCACAACATGCATTACCAAGTTTGAAGGTGTCCAAAGTATTTGAACTTGGAATTCTTGCAATCATGCAGAAACACAGCTTTGAAAACTATAATGAAAAAATCAAAGTAAGTCAGAGGTTTCCTCTTGCAAAGACAAAGATACTTACAGGTTTCCTTTTACTGAAAGGCTCTTTTCAGAAATCAGCCCTGCAAAAATGTCTGTGGCCCGAATAGAGTTCAGGCCTCCTGTGAGACAAAGAGTTTTTATAAAGGTGTCATTTTTCTACCTCTACAAACAAAGAAAGCCCTGAAGGTCATGTTTTGGGAGCACCTAAACAACAACAAAGTACAAGCTCTCCATCCCTCTTCCTGCAAAACTAGATAATGAGCTCCACAGCACTGTCTTGGTCAACATTGGATGAGGGTTTATAGCATTTAAAATAGTTCATCACTGTGGCTAAATTTAATCACCACCTTGGAAACTCGGAGATTTTCCGTAAGTAAAAAGTTTGGTAAACACAATTCAGACTAATATAATTACCTTTTACCAGCTATCAGTATCTTTGACTTAAGATCAGAAAAACTTCCCTGGGTTTCTGCTGAGTACTACAGAATTTGTTGCATTCGTCAAACTGTTTGTGGCACAATCCCTTGGGCTCAGAGCACATTGTGACTGCAAATCCCCTGTCAGATGCCCAGAAGAGGCCACTGGTAGCCAGTTTGTGGCTACTCTTGAGACAGTGTGTGGAATCTGCCCCAAAAAGTACCCAATAGAGGAGGCCTGCATGCACTGGAGTCTCACCTTGACTTTCACACAGCTAATATACATCTTTCAATGGTCTAAAAAGTACAAGGGAGAAGACCAGCAGTGCAGTTGATAGGCCAACAACATATTGACATGTCTCCTCCTCTTAGGAGATGAGGCTAAAAGCAGCAACGGTCACCTTTACCTAAAAGGCTGCTTGAAACTGCACCAATAGAAGAAAATTCAAAAAGAACATTAAAAAGGGCAGATTTGTGAAACCTGTATAAACCCCTAATGTCAACTGAGACCAGTCCCAACCCTTGGCACATCCAACAACTGCTTAACAGCATGAAGTGGTCTTTAAGGGATCTATCATCCATTTTTCCACACTTGCTCAGTACTCTGCATAAAAAAGCAACACAGAAAAGGCTGTTATCAGGAACTCAGCCTAGGCTATGGCAAGGAGTACAAGGGATGGAGTTCTAGGGAAGAGGGATAAAAAGCACAGCAATGAAAATCCTTCCAGAATTAAAAAGGCCACAAGAACTTTGCCTGCACTTGTAGTTGTTGTTTTTATTGGATTATTTTATGAGGTTTTATGTTGTTTAATCGAAGAAAGAAAATAGATGCCATAAAATATGCAGAGCTAACCGGGGCTGCAGAGTATATTGTTGAATATCGCTGGTAATGCCATTTCCCCTTCACTGTCAAAAAATACAACTCCCGTTCTTTATATCCCTGTCACATGGAACAGTGGTCCTCTGCGCTTGCCAATCAATCATCCTGGAGTGCACCTTTACCTTAAGCACTCTGTGCTAGGACGGTGAATAAGGAAACCTTAGGAAATAATCTCCCTTTCCACAAGATAGAATTCAATTTCCAGTAGAGCTCAGACCAGTACTTTTCATGAAAAGGTGGCACCATATATTATAGCAGAAAAGCATTTTTTTGCTGCTAGTGAAAACTTTAGTGAGCATTACAATGATGTGGTTTGTACTCCAGGCACCAATCACCACCAAGCAGGCTAATAATGTGTGAGATCTGACGAGAACCAGCCCTCCAGCTGGGATAAAACATCAAAGATGTCTTTCCCCTGGTTGTTATTTTTTCCCATTCTGCTTTCTACTATAACTTTTCTTTCAGCTGCAGACAACAACTTTCCAAGAGTCTGCACTTCAGAATAAAATTATCCCACTCTGGTGCTCAGATAGCCCTAGTCAGCCCTCTGGCCACTGTCCCAACAGGCTCTGGCAGCCCTAGTTTGGTTTCTTTGGGTGGTGCTTCTCAGAAGCTTTTTGAAGACTCTCTGCAGGTAGGTTGAGCTTTCAACAGCAATTCTTCACATCTCCCTCTGGATCTCAGCAGATTTGGCAAGGATTTTGCAAGTCCCAGGCTTCATCCCTCCTTCAAGCATACCTGACAAAGGCTGTGCAGCAGAGTCCATCATCTACTGCAACAAAGTCCAGAGAAAGCCCCACAAATGGACAGTGCCAAAGCTCCAAAGCTCTGTCTGCTGGATTTGCCTGCAATATTTCTCACCATGAAGACAAGGAGACAGTTTTTCCCCTCTAGATGCCCTGGCCAAAATACCATCCTTCAAGCTGGTGCCTGACAGACAGACCATGGCAGCCTCAGAGCCCAAGATGGTCAAAGAGGTCAGGAGGATTCAGGCCTCCGAAGTCTGTTGCTCAGAGTGCTGCTGGGGCTCAGAAAGCTTATCCAGCCTTGCAAAGCTGTCAGGAAAATTTACCAGCCACCACACAGAAATTGCTTGCCTTTTACCACAGTGATTGATGGTAATGCAAGAAACTAATGGCATTTTACTTGCCTGTCAAAGGAAATTACTCACCCAGGGCCAGCAAGATTGGAGAAGGATTCTTTAATCCTTGCAGTGATTTTTAAATTAAACTCTAGTGTTTGCAGGGCTGAATACCAGTCACAGACAGCAGCCTGCTTCAGGATGGATTCAAACATGATATAGCACATGGGCAGATAGGTCCGGCACAGCAATAAACCAGAGTGAAAGGCAACTTTACAGATTTCAGGGAGCCAAATCCATTTCCAGATCATTAACCTCTAACAAAGGCTTAGGTCCTGGCACTATGCATGTAACAAAGGTTGGGGAAATAACAGGACTAAAGGTCATAATGAAAAACTGGAGGCAACTGATCTAAGTGGCACAGGAAGGTGCTCCTATTTGGTCTATACTGTGATATAGGGGGTCAATTCACTTCCTAATTCAGCAGAGTTGATAGAATCATTCCCTCTGTGGCTTTCCCATTCCTTACTAACACCAGCACTAAACCTTCCTTTATCATTCAACATTTTACCTTTCCTGCAACTAGACTGTTTGCCAACAGGTCTGCTCTGTTCCAGTTTTACCTGCAGTACCAGCATTCCCCGTGCATGGATGACAGATCCTCCACCATGGTTCGGTTACAGCATCCTTGTTAAATGAGTTACTTCAGTAGTATGGAGGCAGACAACACTTATCCATTAGCTGGCAAATCAAGGATGAAGGACTAAAAGCAGTCCTTCCCCAGGAGCTGATGCTTACAAGCAATAGCACAGTAGGCTTCAACACCTAGTGCTGCCCCTGGGGAATTTCAGTAAGAGAAACAGACATCACACGGCACTTCTGAGGGTAGGAATGAGCCACTCTCATAGTTTTGATTTTGGTTAGCCTCTGTTTTCTTGACCAGCCTTTATACTTCATCTCCTCTGCAATCCCCGGAAACTAAATGGAAATTCATCTCTGTAAGAGGTCATAAACAACAAAGTGGGAGAAGACACAATTCATGTTTCATGAAGATTACACCCTGCCTAGGTGCTAGCTACCACAAAGTTGCTTAAACTTTCTACATTTCAAAGCATACACTGTGTTAGCAGTAACAAACACTCTAAAATCAGGCTTTCCCGCTGAAGCAGCTGGTGACACGGAATCAACTGCCTATAAAAAAGGCTACAATCCATTATAACACATCCAGTGGTTTTCAGTGAAAAACACCCACAGCGAGATGCCAGAGCTCACTGAGCATTAAGCACTTCCCATTCCTGTTCCTCTTTTCAAATCTAACTAATCCCTAACCCTGTTAGTTGTGAATTTGCGATTAATGAGCCTTGTTTAGAGGATGTGAATGTGAAATTGGTCTGATATACGGGCTCTAACCACAGAAAGACGATCTAATTCAGTGAGGGAATCTGCTGCACTTCAGGGGGATTCCAAACCTTCAATAAGGGAAATCAGCTGTTAAGTCATTTTAACAAGGGGCAACATGCTGTGCACTCAGCTCTGTGGTACCATGTGATGGTCTCACAGCTTGGCATCTGGGGACAAAATCGTCTTCGTGCATTAAGGATGCTTAACATCTGCTTGTAAATGTGGGGCTGGTCAAAAAAGAGCCATGACTGAAATGCGGATGGTACAAGTGTGATTTTTCAACCAGAATTCTTAACTACAATAAACAGACATACACATACACCCACACACATACTCTTGTGATCTAACATAGCAAAGTGTCAATAACCCAAGGCTAAACTAATTATGACTAGTTATGCTTGAGCAGGAAAACAGCAGCCACTCCTCTCCTGCTTCAAGGGGACAAGTAAAACAAGTGGCTTCATGGCTTTTGTTAGAAGAACTGTCCGTTGGGAGTCTTCCTCTTCCCAAGTTGTCCACAGGAATCGATTTCCTCCTCAGCTGGGGATATGGGGACAGGACAGTTCTCTCCAGGCTTGACAGCAGGGCTAGAGAAGGCCCTGTATGCAACATCATCAGCCCAGCCTTAGTGTAGGCTCTAATAGAAAATACATTTCCCAGGCCATGAAAAATCTGATAAAACAGTTAAAAACCAAAAAAATGGTATTTGTATCACCCATCACATGCACATCAATACTCAGAAATATTTTGGGGTAGGATGGGAGCTTAGCTATATTTGAAATGGTTTATAAAATGCACTGAACAAACGTTCCTTGGTCTGCTACAGCAGTCACTTTCAGACATATTTCAGGACACTAATCCTGGAGATCAGGAGATTAATTCCTGGAGACAAGCCCTTTTCTCCCTGAGCTCCTCCCCAGCACTTGAGAGAAAATTACCCGGTCTGATCTTAACACATCCTGAAAACGACAGAAAGATTAATTATGCTCCTCCTTATTTCATCTTCATGGCACATGTGAGCAGCTTCTATAGCTGTGAAACCTTTATTTCCAGGGTACTTCTGATTGTACTACTGAGATAGTCAAAGACTCATTAAAGCTAAGGGGAAGTCCCATTCAGTGAGACTTAGTATGGAAAGGAGGGGGAGTGGGGCTTAAAGTTATCTTGTACTCAAGTTAAAGAGTCAGTTGGAGAAGATTTATTCATCAATCAAACTCTCCACTCTCTAAGAGTCACCCATCCTCGCAGTGCTCTGCACACAGGAGATGCTGTTGGGACTAAAGGACTGAGAAATACAGCCAGCTCCCATGACTGGATGACTCTCCTTTTTTCTACAGAAGAACCTTGTGATGAAGAAGCAAAAGCAAAGCAATCTGCCTTACATTTCTGTAGACACAATTTGGCACCTACAAATGGCAATTGTTTTCTAATTACGACACTAACAGCAAGTTGGAGCTCAGCTTTCAGATCAGTCTCCGGTAAAGGCAGTGTTTGTCAATGCCTGCGTGATTACGGTTGTAATTGTTTCCTTCAGCAATTACTATCCCTATAGCTGACCTTATCCAGGAGTCAAGTACCAAGGCATTAACGTGACAGTATCTTCTGTGCAAGTAATTGCTGATACAAAACCTTATTCGCAATTACTAACATCAATAGCTTGTGGATATTAAAAGCAAAAGCAGTGTGCGAGTGGGGCCGAGATTGCTTTCTAATCTGATAGTTAGGTCATAAATTATCTGATTTGCTGATGAAGAGCTCAAATTACAAAAGCACCATTCAAAAAAAAAGAAATCACTACATATATGACTTCCTTTGATTTTAAGTGGCATTGAAAAAGTGCTCCATTCTTATCTGGTGTTGTTGCCTTCCTGACTTGAACCTTCAGTGTCAAACCATCATCCTCAATTAACTTCAGGCACAACTATTTTCAGGTTTAACACTGCCTGCCAGCATAGCAGCAGGCTTCAAAATGCAGCCCTTCAAGCTATACTCTAAAGCTCATCTATCAGAAATACCAACATTACCCTTCTTTTTTACTACTTAGAATTGTGAAGCCTCAGCAGTACTATTACCATCAAGGTTGTACTTACTGGTAATTGCAATCTGAAAGAAGACCAAGACTTAAAACAAACACAAGGACAAAGGGCTGTAAATTTATTAAATTTAGGAATAAAATAGCACAGACACTGATATGCATTCAACTCCTATGGATCAGTTAAAAGCTGATCTAGAGAAAACATGCAAGTCAATGCACTGGTAAAGTCCACGCTGCCAGCCAAGGCATACTACATAAACAGAAGAGTTACTCTCTGTAGAACAGATACCACTAAGCTTCTAGCTATAAGTTAATTTCAGACAAAACCCTGCAAGCCCACCTAGTATGAAACGATTGCAGAATAATTTCAAATAGCAACAAATGTTGTAACAAATTACAATCAATTTACAAACAGAAAGAAAAATTATTAAATTGATCAAAAATGCTATTTACTGCTGGCACTTCATTTAGCTTTCTGCAGAATGTTTCAACATTTCTATTCCTTTATTGGAATAAATAAGTATTGAAACAGAATGGATAATGAAGCAGATGCTAAGAGGCAATAAAAGGGCATAGGATTATTTTTTTTTGCAGTAGACCCATATAAACATGAAGAAAATAAAAGTTTAAAAGAAGGTTTTGATGCTGGGGACTTTTATGGAAAGTAAACGAACAACAGATTTAAAGCAATACAATTACCAGTAATCACGACACTATGGAAAAGGGCTCAGAGAGCTCCAAATGCATTATACACTGTGGAGGGGAGGGAGAAAAGAGCCCCTAAAAGGAGACAGTGCTGCAGCCCTCGCTCAGATAAACCACTTGCATTTCACACAGAATCCCAGACTGGTTTGGGTTGGAAGGGACCTTAAGATGATCCAGTTCCAATCCCTTTTCCACAGGCAGGGATACCTTCCACTGGAGCAGGTTGCTCCAAGGCCCATCCAACCCGGCCTTGAACACTGTCAGGTATAGGGAAGCCACTGCTTCTCTGGGCACCCTGTGCCAGTGCCTCACCACCCTCATGGGGAAGAACTTCTTCCTAACATCCAACTCAAATCTCCCCTCTTTCAGTTTAAATCCATTATACCTTGTCTTGTCCCTACACACCCTCACAAAAAGCTCCTATCCAAATTTCCTGTAGTCCCCCCTTTGGGTATGTAGCAAAGTCAGCTGCATTTGGGTTATAAAGCCAAATCCCGAGATTCTTCCTTCCATGGAAGTTTTCTTTGGCATGAACAAAACTGTGGGGAAATCTCAAGATGTGCAGGCTTGTGACAAGTCAAGGTAGAGACCTCAACACCTTCAGCTGCATTTTGACACTGCCAACGTCGAGTTGTACTGAGCAAAGTGACGTATTGCAAGAGGCTCGCCCAGCAACCAATGTGAACGTGTGATAAAACACAAAGAGCTGCAAAGCCTTGCCTGGGAACACATGCTGGGAAGCAACAGTGTGTATTATTGATGGCTCAGCATCCAGAAGATCTCAGCACATGAAGAGTATAATGGGTTTGTCATCTCCTGTCAAGAAAGAACTTTAAGACAGTTGAAGAGAGGTAGCGTTTCAGGTCCATGCCCACCCTGCAACCCTGGCACATGGTCCCACAGGGCACACCAAGAGCTTAGGAGCTTAGCCAGGATGTTTGCCTGCTACAGCCCACCCCAAGGCACCGAACGCCACCCCATCCACATATGCACATCTCGACTCTTTCTTCCTGAACCAGACGAGCTTCCCAACAGCCTCAGCACTTCCAGATTTCAAATCCTTAGTTGGGTTTCTTGAAAGAGCTAATACATTTGCAGGAATTATTTCTGGGCTCCAGCCTCTCCAAAGGCACCACTTCTACATCAGGCAGATTAGTGGCTGAGCCTGCTAGAAATGAGGGTCTTACTCAAAACCAAAACTGTACTAAGCAGACTTTCCCTTTTGTTTACTGAAAAGCTTATTTTCTTCAAGATGACTTGAGACAAGAGGCAGTTAGCTTAAACAATAAGAGATTTGCTGGGTGCCAAGAGGCCCCTTTTCATCCCTGAGCACCTTCTACAGCTCAGGAAAGAGTACTTGGAAATATGACAGACAGGACCTTTATTCAGTTAAATCATTCAGGACCAACCAGTCAGAAACACTGGGATTCAAACCTGGTTAGAAATGAGAAACAATCTGGCTACAGCAGGATTACAACTACATTAGCTGGGAGGTCAACCCAACTACTCAGGACTTCCATTATCCAGCCAAAGGACTGTGAAAATCTCTGTTCACCTAATCACCACTCAGCAGTTACATATTCAGATTTCTTTCTGGAATAAGTGCAAATTTGCTTCGATTGACTGACATATCATCACTTAATACATTCATAATGTGTCAGGGGAAAACTTGACTGAACTCACAATGCTGTACTGATTGAGTTCCTAATAGGAACAGTTGTCAGAAGGACTTATAACTTTCGAAATCACATTTGCTAGTTGGGAGAGGACTTTCTGCACCAAAGAGACTCTCCGCCTATGCGCAGGACTTCCTGGGACACAGAGATGGACAGCCCCTCTCTTCCCAGTTGCCATGCACTGGTGACATTGCAGTTGGCTGCTACTGCCCCAACAGCTACACAATACTTTTTCTCATTTGAGACACACAGCTATAGAGTCAAAGAAAGCTTTGATGGAGGCTCACGAACAAGCTATGTCAGATGAGCACAAATGAGGGTCAAAGCTGTCCTTCACCCCTTCCACCCACCAAAAAGTCTCAAGTACAAATTACCCAACCACAGAGCTCGAGGGTGAACAGAGAGCACAGGAGGTAACAGAGCTGTAGGTCAGTGTCTATCTTAGCTGAAAGTCAGGAAAGATTTCAAGGAAAATTGATTCAGTTCAAGTTGGAGCCCTTGGCCAGTGCCCCAGCCTCAGGGCTTGCTGCCTGCCATGCACTGGGCAGCTTCCTGCTGCTCTCAAGCTCTGCCTATGAATGGGAAAAGCTCTGCTCCTGGATCCCTCGTCTGAAATTTTCACATTCACTTAGAAAGGTCTTAAGATACATCTTTCAAATGAACCTGAACACTTCCAAATTCCTTTCATTCTCTGCAGAGATCTCTAAAGCCCAGAAATCACCTATCTTCAGTATTCATGACATGGGTAAACCAGATCCCTGGCTACCTTCACCCTACTTTATACAGAGAGGGGGAAAAAGCAGTTCTCTTCAATACTTATAACCAACCCATTTCAAATAAATATTTAAAGCTGCCCTCATTTTTACATAAATAGCTTCTACAAACCAATTGCAAATGTTGCAATTGTTTTGCCACACAGTCGTCAACAGCTGGGAGCTCTGAGACGCCCATTTCAATCATAAATCCTCAATTTCAAATGCATCTGGCAGTTAGTTCATGGTGAGAAGTGCTTCTCATCACAAGAACTTTCAGAAGACCCCTAGGAGTGAAGCAGAGGTGGTTTTTCTTAAAGCCTGGGTCAAAGCACAGCTATCTGCAAATACTCCTTTTTGTAAGTAAGTAAATAAATAAGGGCAGGTTTTGTGCCATACCTTCTGCACTGCTATTAGGGGCAGAGAGGCTCCTGCTAGACCAGACAAAGCCTTCAGTCAGTCCCACCGAATATTCACAACCCAATGAAAAGAACAGTGGGAGGAACTGGCTTAAAAGTGCATTCATTGTACTTTCCTTTTCTTTAAATGTAGTAATCTGCAACAGCTCCTTGTGGTGCCGAACAGACAATACTATTAACTCCTTTTTTGTTCCAGCACTTCAACCATTTATACTTACATTCTTCCACCTAATCACTACCTACCTGTTGTTAAAATCCATCATGAACCATGATCAAACTTTGAGGTCCCCACTCAAACCCTCCCTTAAATGAGTTCTTAGTAGGGTTTTTGCATGATTAAGGATCACAGATTATTTCTTCCTAACTGGTATCTGCATAAAGAACACAAGAATTGGCCCTGATTATTACCATAATGCTTTCATGTTTTCCACAATGCAACCCAAAAGCCTACAAATATGGCATAGAAGCCCTGCAGAGAATTAATGCAAAATGTCTGCAGTTGTACCAGGAACCAAAAGAACCAAATGCTGAAAGAAAGAAAATGGATATTGAAATAAACCTGGAGGATGCATTAGCAGAAGCACTTCTGAGCAACTTTCCCTTTAAAGCACGCATGGGACAAATTCATCTCAAGAGTCTCTTCAAAGGGAATGGTCTGTAATCAAAATTAATCACAATTAATTTGGCCCTAGGTTTCTGCCATGGAGAGGGAGACTCCCACAGTCAGAGCTGCAGGCAGTGGATGGCAGGAATTGCATCCACAGCGTCCACCTTTGCTGATATTGCCAATTCCTCTGCTATGCTGGTACCATCGTACAACAGTGCAACAGGACTCAGGCCAAATTTGCTTATCGGCTCTGAACAAGGAGGCCAGCCAGCAATATGTGCTGAATGCCGCTCTTTTGGAGGATGTCATCTTTCTATTTAAATTACCTAATTCTCCTTCTCCAACTCCCTGTGGCAACCCAACAGTTGAAATCATACAGTGTAAGCTAACAGGGTTATGTAAGTGTCCATTTGCTGTACATATGCTCTCCCCCCTAAGGCAAGTGATCACCATGACTCTGTAGAAAGAGAGGTACACCTTCCAACTCTGATGTCTAAGCACATCAGAGTTTTGGAGGTGCTTCAGAAAGCATCTCTACCCTTGTTGGAGGAAGAGATGTGGGTAGCTGAGCGAGAGGCAGGCAGCAGAGAACTGCCATGGAGAGAGCATCAACAAGAGATGATTCCGGACCGGACATCTGCCTCTCACCACCCCATGAAGCACAGCTATACTAAAACACACAGAGGATGCCAGCTCCACATGTGGCACGTCTCAAGGTACTGCTGAATAGGCACAACCCTTGAGTTTTTTGCCCAGACTTAATTCCTTGCCCTGCCTGCATGAAAGCAAAAAATTTCCTTGATATGGAGCCACCTTCTCTGTCTCTTGAAACATCATCTCAGTCTCCAGCACCCAAGATATGTGTTTTCAAGTTAATTCGGCTTCTCTGTCCTCTTCTCGTTTTCTCCTACTCCATTTTTACAACAGAGAAGCAAAACAATTTACATACGCAACTAAACTGTTTCAAAGTAAACTCAGTGTATCAACATAGATACTTCCTTTGTTTCAAACATATTTGCCTTGCACACCTATACTTAAAAGAAACAATATTAATCCATGTCATCTATTAATTCCTGTAGCCCAAGGTATGTAAAAATGGCATAGGCCATCTAACAGGATCGCCTTTTGGCACCAAATCTCTTGCTCTCTGGAGGCATCCAGGGTTTAAAACCTCAGAAAGCTGTCTAGGAAATCTAAACCCATACAACATGAAGTTTAAAGTATGCATTTTATCTTATATTGACATTTTTCATTTGCTATGTTTTACCATTCAATTGCTCTCAAATTCAAAAAGACCCATTTCTAGATACAGTTGGAACCTTTCTCCAGAACAGTGCGAATATACAATCCAGTAGAGGTGGGGGCATTCCTCTTTTACACATATATCTACTGTACATGTATAGCTTCTTATTTTACCCACTCCATAAGATTGCTGCTCCCTCCTTGGCAGTCTGGAGGGCACAGATGCTCCCGCATGCACAGCAGTGTCACTTCCCAAACTGGCTGCTCCCTTCAGTTTTTTGGCCAAATCCATTAATCAGGCCTGATCTGGGGAGTCTGCATGTGCATGTACTGTAAAATCCCCTTACAGAGCACTGCTTTCCACCAAAATGAACCTTTGCCAAGCTCCCCCATGGCATGCCAGCCACAGAAAGCACACAGCACAAGCTAATGGAGCTCCACACGAATCTATTTGCCACACATATGCTATGGATACCCTCAGGAGCATAACCCTGCTTCTATGGGTGACTGAAGGGAAGGAACAGCCTTCCATAGTTCCCATGCTGTATCCACAAGTCAGATTCCTTTCCAATGTCTTTGTGCTGCAGTGTGGCATTTCTGTCCATTCTCCTCCCTGTCAGACTCAGCAGCCTCCTCTTTTCTCCACTCGCTTCCTCCCAGCAGTCACATCAAACAAACGTGTATTACCCTGCTTGGAAACTGCTGCGTTTATCCTTCAAGTGAAGAACTGAAGTAGTTAGTGTGCGTATGTTTCTGAATAGTTTTCAGTGAGAAAATTCAATGTTCCTATTCCAGGGAATAAAATAATTACATGCTTTTCAAGTTTCCTGTTTTTCAAGCTGATAAAAGCTGCTGTTACAAGTGAAGACAAGTTCTAGACCTAAACAGACCTCCCAGTACTCAGCTGCACTTTGCAGTGGTTTTGAATGCTGTTTGTGTCACCACTTCCCTTGCTGACCTGCCACAGATGACAATGTCTCCAGCACAGCCTGGGGCCCGCTCCAGCTCCCTAGCATACAGAAGGTCCTGATTTGGGGTATAACACTGGACTTCTCTCCCTTTTCCCACTGCAAGAGAACCCAGTTCACCTCAATCAGATTCTTCTCAAGCAGCAGAACACCAGCTTGAACACAGCCACATCCTATTAACACTGATATATGTGAGACCTTTTAAAAGGCCTGGGGAAGACAGATTCCACTTTGTTGAGATAAATTTAGACACCAGAAACTAGGAAGATGAAGGAATCCAATGAACCAGCATTTATCTTCCTTCTTCATTTGAACAGACTTCACCAATACATAGCACTATGGTTTTACATGCATGGCAACATCTGCAAACTCAATTCCTCCGAGTCACATGAAGACAAAATCGATTCACACTGTCCCTCCTCCCATATTGAATGCGTATTCTGAGAGTGGAATCTTCCCAGAATGTAGTATTATCAGTCCAAACCCAAGTTTTTTAATGTAAGTTCATGTGACATATACCCAACATCCATGACATACAGCAACTGGAAATGCTGGTTCTTTTCTACAGAGCACCAGCTGTCTCCTGCCAGCAGCCAGTCTCTATTGAACTCAGTGAGAATGATACGAGCCCGGCTCCAACAACACAGAAAAAGAATGAGCCATCACAGCAAATGAGGAATGTGTCGTTTTCTCCATCTTTTCCTGGACGGTGAAACAGAAGCACAAGGAAAGCAAGCAAATCACTCAAGGCCACACCAAGAATAGCACTAAAATCCCCAACCACAGGACATGCTACATACTTGTAGTAACAAAAATATATCTGTCATTGCATGTCACGCGAGCTCATTCAAACTAAAAATTTATCACTTGCTTCGGACTCTAGCCAGGTGACAGCAAATACATCATGGAGCTGTCAACAAGCTGCTAATCTTGGCTGTGAAGTGTAGGAATACAAGAAGCTTAAAAATACACTGCTTCTTCAGAAACCATAAATTTTGCTGGCTCTTTCTCACATACCACTGGGTAATAGGTCTACTTCAGCTATTTCACTCCCACCTCCTGCAGTTAAACAGTTTCATTTTGCATGTCTATTTAGAGAATGACAATCAGACATATAAGGTAATGGAAATAACCCATGGGTATACAGATAAAGTAACAAATACCCTCTCTGGCTCCTTTACTGAGAAGAATCTGACTGATTTAACTGCAAAGCCTGCACAGAAATCCCAGGACATACACAACTGGATTTTCAGAGCCTCCACAGAAAAGATGGTATAATATCTCTGCCCATCTGGAAATGTGGTCTGCTGTGCTCTTCTGAGCAGAGAACAAAGCAACAAGAAGCAAACCAAAGACCTTTCCTCCTCTATCCAAAACCAAACCACATGACTGGGCTTGCACCTTTCAGAGGGAGTGCAAAAGGATGGCATAGTCCCATGAGTGAATACTCAAGCAGTGATTTCAGTTTCTCCCAGAACATATATTTGGACAAAAATGAAAACCAGGGTGGGGGAAGGATCTTTGATTTATAAACACAGAAGAAGTTTCAAAGGATACTTCCTCACAAATAAGGGCTTGTTCATGACATTTTGGATTGGATGCATTTTTGGGAAACTGCAAATAAAAAGCAAACCTCCTCATTGTCCAAGTTATAATGACTTACGGTTAGCAAGCTTAGCCTGAACACTACTGCCCCTATAGCTGTGACATGGCCCAGCTACAGAAGGCAGTTTAACTCACCATTCTTCACTTGCATTTCTCCTATGCCAACCGGCCTGGTGTACCTGCCATTCTTCATTTCCTGCTCCAACCACAAACTTCAATTTTCTCTCCACAGCACTTACACAGCGCACAATTACAACTAATTATCGATCACTGAGGGATTACTAGTTGACAAATTCAATTTTCACACTGTTCTCAAGCATGACTGACTGTGGACCAGAGAGGATAAAAGGTACCTGCACTGCCTTGGAAACCTGTGGGTCTACAAGCTGGGTGGGACCAGCACTTTCACCATCACCATTAAACCCACCAGACCACAGTGGCACCTGACGGCCAATGTGTTGAGGGACCTATTATGTCAGATGCTATGAATCTACATAGCCAGTCCTCACTCCAAAGACTCCTGCAAGCCTAAAAAAAAAAAATCAAGCCTTTTACATCTGTAAATGTATTCAATTTAGCTGCGTTTGTACCACTTTTGTACTGCATTTCTGCACATATTCTCCCAAGCAAGCTAACTGGCAGCAATGTTCACAGGAACAGCTCCTTTCAGGGAAAAACAGCACTCAATTTTCCTCAAAGCAAATCTTAACTTTGCATGCTTTGGTGCACTGCTGATCTCAACAAATGGGACCAATGAAGGAACGGTGAGCGTTGTGCAGCACCGGTGCCCTCTCACAGCCCATCCATTAATGTTATTCCTTAGCCATGGCATTCCCGTTACCTAGAAATGAGGAGTTTGCTGTCGCAGGATCTGTGCACGGTACCATCGAGGCACTGTGCAGAGTGCTTAAGAAAAGAGAATGAAAAAATAAAATCTGAGAGAAAAATACATGGAGCTGCTCAAACATCACAGAATGGAGGAAAAAGCCACGTTTTCGTAAGCCACACAATGACGTTTTTCCCAGTTGTACTTCAATGGAGTTATTCACATAATTCAAGTAGACACAAATCCCAGTGTGCAAATATCTGTGCTCTCGTAGCCCAGTGGCAGCCCTTCAGCATGACTTACAACCAAAGAAATGGAAAAGTCCACTCCCCTGGTACACACAAATCGGTTTATTATTAGAGCTCATCCAGCACCATTATTTTCTGACGGTAAATGTGGGTTTAGCAGAACTGAGATTTCTGTGAAGAACATTTTTCTTGCAAACGCTTAACCTTTCTTTCGGGGAAAAAACCACATTTTTGTTTCATATCTGTTTAACGTGATGATACATTTCCCTTTCCCTTCTGTTCCAAAGGAAGCACGGCACCATCTAGAAAATGCTGCAGTAAATCTCCCTGGCTCTTAAAATAAAAAAACCTGAGACTGAGCTTCACATAAAGAAGGATTGCAAGTGTCTTACTAAGGGCTTTCTTCATTAAAAAAGACTCAAATCTATTCTTCTTGTTGTCTATGAAAGTGAAATATGATTTTATTAAATGAAGCCCTTAATATGTTTGCTAAGACTCTGTCAGGCTGAACATTAACTACATTTCCATTGTTTTTCAAGTCCAAACAGCAAGCTGCTCTGTAAAGAGACAAGCTCACTTACAGCTACTTAACCTACAGGCCAATGAAGAAGTTTGCTTTGTTAAGTGCACTTGCAATGTCCAGCACACACAAGAGGCACAGAGCACTCATAAAATGCACAGCTTTCAGAAATCATTTAAGGAAGGAAAAATTAAAAAAGAAAACAAAAATGAAAAAGAAAGAGACATGTTACATGCAATTTGGGGTAGCACATGAGCACAACCCAGTATCTACTGCCCAGGAGCACCCCAGGATGTGTGGAGGACACCCCAGCAGAGCCTTGCTCCTCCTCAGTAAGGAAGAATACCTGGGGGAGCCTTCCAGGCCACCGGGTCTCCGGCCCTTGGCAGAGGGTTTGCCCACAGGATGCACACCTTGCTAAGTCCTCCCCCACAGAAGCATTTTTGAGATGATGCATTGAGTGCATTCAGGAGGATCACAGCTGAAGTAGCTTCCCATCCCAGCTGGGGCACCTCTGCCAGCACCAAGCCACATCCTTGCCCAAAATTATTCCCTTCCCGACCTGCAGTTGACTTTTGCCTGGGTTTTCAGCTTCAGACACAAGCCAGATACAAGTCCACTCTGCCCTCTCCTGGCCTGCACACAGATCGAGCCTGTGCACACGTCCTGAATCTCCCTTGCGGAGGCTCAGGATGGAGCAGATACAGGTGGGCTGGGAGAAGCCCGGATCCATAAGGGACAGAGTGCGGGACAGAGCCCTAGGGATGAAGAACTGGGCATCACCATTGTGGGGGGCAGCACAGGATGCAGGCACAGGCTGGCACCTCCCTGCCCACCAAACTCACCACCCTGGGGTTGGGTACTCAATTTTGGCCATTCCAAATACATTTGCCTTGGTAGGAGACGTAAAGGAAAGGGCAGAAACATCCCTTAGGCTTCAGAGTCCTCATTGAAAAATACAAGTTTAAGGGTAGAAGGACACTGCCTTCCTCCTTTTAGAAAGCATCTACTATTTGAGGTGTATCACTGGAACATGAGCAATAAAAATAGTAATGTGTAAAATGAAAGCAATGACAGACACTTCTTGTAAAAACACCACCAGACATTTCAGATAAAATAATGTTACAGAAATAGGCCAAGCATTAGCACTATTATCATCAACAACAGCATGGAGGACACAGCAGGTCAACAAAGGAAGTGAAAAATAGCGGATGTGATTTAAGAGGCAGAGAGAATCTGCACTGGCAAGTTGTAATTACTGAAGCTGAAACCCAGCCAGGATCCTGGGTGACTGCCTTCAGGCTCATGAAATTCAACCCAGAGTCTCCAAATGACCAAATAACTGGGACCTGAGTTTCATGTTACCAATGAGACTGCACCATCCCATGGGACTTGTGAGCTCAGATGTCTACAACCAAATATTGACCTGAACCAGATCTGCTTTGCACAGTCATTTTTCTTCCCAAACTGATATAGCTGTAGGTTTCTTCCAACCATTCTTCAATTTCAGCACCCTGTAAGCACCTAATGTGTAGTCAAGGGACATCACTCATCTATTTTACAGCTCCCAGAATGCAAAGACATCTACCCAATTTCCTAAGAAACATTAATATTGAAGTATGGCTTTCTCAGCCCAAGTCATGCAAGCTGAACAAAGTTCTCCTGACGTTTTATGACAAGGTGATTAATAATACCAAGTAGAAGAATGAAATGATACCAGATTATAAACTATTGTAAATCTTTCAGTCATCTCAGGAATAATGAATGTAGGAGAGCACTACAGATTTCAACAGAATCATTGTCGTTTTCTTGTCAATCAAGCTGCTATTTATATAACAGCAGAAACAGACGATGAACTCAATCTTAAACTGAGGGTGTAGCACATTCTAAGCAGGAGTTATACGCACTTCTTTAATGTATTTTTCTTTTTTGAAAAGAATCAAAAAGCCATCCTAAGCTAGAACTTCCAAAATAGTTTAAGTAAATTTTCCATCTGAAACATCATTTCTGATCACTGCCCTTCCCCTCTCCAAGTGAGAGCCACAGTGACAAGGAATTCAGTGTTCAAGTCACCCAAATGTAGCTGGACTTGGAAAGCCTGAGCTGATATGATCTACTTTTTATCAAATATCTAAGTAAAAAACTTTAAGAGTATGGTCAAAACAGTACTGGCCTAAGCATCCACTGCACTGAAAGACCCAAACTTCCTTAGGTTATAGAGTCAAGCAAAAAGCAAATACAAACTCTTTACAAGTTGCTCTAGAAATGCTGTTAAGTCTTCAAACCCTACCTCGAGACAAGGGCTCTGGCCTTGCTCTCCTTCTGGCTGCATGGGGAAACTCTGCACTCTCTGACCCTTTGAGGCAGTCCGTTCTAGACGTTACCTCAATGCAATAATTAATAAGTAATACTCCTGAATTTGAGCTCGTCCAACTCATACAGGCTGTTCCAGAGACAAATGAATAATGCATGTAGAAGAGATTCATTTGGGGAAAAAAAATCTAACTTCAGTTTGAAATAAAGCTCTGGTTGCCTTGGCAAAGAGGATTTAATTGCTGTAATCACTACATCTCACATAAGGTTGGTATTTGAGAGAGTCCACAGTACCACTATTCAGTATCTGCTCCATAGCAAATAAAGGACTACTGGTCCCAGAAGCACCAGTGGAATACTTCTGAAAAGGTTTAAATTATTTTTAAAGGGTTATTAGCTTTGGCAAATGAGTCAAAAGTCATCTTAGCTCAAAAGCATAGGTACTTATGCCACATTATGGAGAACAGCAGGAAATGCCATAATTAAGACTGTACTACTGGTGTGACTGTGTGTCATTAAAAACAGTATCCAAAACATAACAGTTCCCTATCCATCTATGTCCTATCCACCCACCAAGGGTTACCACTGCCCCTAACAAAATTCCCTGCAATTATCAGAAACACAAAGCCAGAGCACTGGCACACACATGTGCCTTGCACACAATCAAATTCAGACAGTTTTACTGGCATGAGCCCTAAGCAACTCCACGGAAGTCAATTAAATAACCCTTCTTTTCTGTGTAAGTGAGGGAAGACTCTGGCCAGGCAAATTAAATTAGAGTTGGGCCAGAGTCAACTCCCAGGTCCAAACCAACCCAGAACTCACAATGCATTTGGATCCTGGTCCAGATTCTCACAGGCTGCTGCAGCTTCTCCCTTTCCCTCTGCTACCTCCCAGGATGTGACAAACTTTTCAGACTGTTCCCCCAGCATTACTTGGTGTGTTCTGTCATCATCTTCCATCAGTGATCTGCATCAAAGTGCTCATACGTGTGCTTCCTGTGGCCACTTGGCACATATTTTGCCCAGACCCTCATTAATTTGAGCAGAAGCCTAGAAAGCCCACGAACAAGGCATCGCCTATCCCACACTTCTGCTTCTTCCTACTTGCTGCCTGCTCGGACCGGTGCAATTAGAGAGGGGGATTCAGCAAAAATACATTTGAGGACTCCTTCATTAATCCCACAAGAGCTTGGGCCACACAGTGACAAAACAACAACCAAGAAAGTTCCCTTGGCAGGAACATTTTTAAAAGGATGCGGTAGGGAGGGGAAGGTATGTTTTGGTCCCAGTGAGCAACTTAAAAGCACATCAGGAGCAGAGGGAGACCTGCTGGAACCATGCCCGATGGCTCACAGTGATAAGGGTGACAAATCTGCCAACAGACAAGGGGCTGCTTGAATATGGCACTCACAACAGTATCCTCCTCACTGTGATACCTCTGGAAATTCTACTGCTCTGATCAATTCCTCCTCTGCTGGAAAAATCCACAGCATCTCTGCAAGGATCCTAAGGAGAACATATTTTAGAGATGTTTTCCTCAACACAGGATGAAGCACTTCCATACAGGCTACTGACATTCAGCGCTGCTCAGGGCATGGGGCTTTTAAACGGCCGAGTAAAAGCTGGGAGATGAGAGCTGAACCTTGCCACGCAGGAGCAGCTCCCTGTGTTCTGGGAAGCTCGGGAAGAGCTCCTGCTGCAGTCCCCCCATGTGAAGCAGCACTGGCTCCACTGCATGGGGGCTTTCTGCAGTCCTGCATCACCTTCCTTGCACTGCCTCGCTCCCCACTGCCCACACAGCGTTGGAGGGCTGGCAGCCAAATACTGCAAGAAGTGAAATAGCTTTAACTGTAAGCACCATTTGCTGTGCCTCAGGATGGCAGACTCATTTGTCACTGTTTTCTTCTCCTGCAGCTCTTTTGATTCATCTGGGATCCAATAACTTTGTTAATATGATTTCTTTCATACCCTGGCCGAGTACAGCATCCGAGGCACACGCTGCAATATATGAAGCATTAAATACCTCACATGAAGCACAGGTCCCTGCTCTGCTTTGTCCAAAACCATTTCTTACAAGTCCTTTATTGACATAAATTGGTGGGGGGAGGGGGGTAGGGGGAGCACCCAAACCAAAGAAAATAAGGTGACAATTTTCTTGCAATATTCTGTCTTCTGCTCCTTCTGAAAGTCCCTGTTTCACAAAGCTGTCAGCCAATCATCACACCAACTTTCCTGTACCAGGCCATCCGAAAACTTATGGGTAAACACAAGGACGAAAGCAACTCTCTGTTGCATCAGCAGGAACATGAAGAAATTGAGATCAATGTGCTCACTCAAAGCAATACTTCATGAACTTCATGGGATAATATTTTACCAGGATAAAAAGACAGCAAGCACAGTCCAAAACATTATCTCGGGAAGAAAGTAAATTTCAAAGTAGACACATTTTTATACTTTTAATACTATTCATTACACGCTAGAACTAACTGCATCAACGACCAAATCACTGTTGTGTCTGACTTGTTTAAACAAGATAGTGATTTACTGCACTGCCAGCTAATGAAGAGCCTACAAGAAGCTGATCAATGCCATCATTGTTTGGCAGCACAAAGCAAAGACCACTCAGCATATTGTCCAAAACAAAGACACCTCCCCCAAGCTCCTGGCCAGGGACTCACTCACTAGGACACTAGGCAAGAAGCCACAGCATGTCCCCAAACTTGAAATGATCACTCAAAGGCAGGACTATGAAAACATTAATCTTGCAGCTAACTTCCTTAAATTGCCCTTTGTGATACTGTGTATCTAGGCAGTTTTGTCATCTGAAGGCAGCTTTCTGTACATTATAATAGAGGTAACTGAACTTAGAACCAGGTGCTCACAAACAAAACTGAACTCCTAACTCCATCTTCTGTGGCTTCCCCTTCCCATTTCGTATCTGCACCAATGTTAATCCCAACAAGGGGAAGGCACCTGTCCCCTCCTGTAGGCAGTAATTACAGACAGGACAGCCACAAACAAAAGAGATTTGGGGAAGAGCAGTGACAATGCTGTATGCAAACTGGAGAGGCTGAAATTTCAGCAGCCCCTTGACACAGCTCCTTGTCCAAGAGCAATCGCTACCCCACGCACCTTCACGTGGTATAGAGGGAGTCTGAATAGATACAACAAACCACGGGGGTCCTTTTAGCAGTAGTCTCCTCCAAAATCCACTTGCTTCTTCCCAGGCACACTCTGCATCACAAGCGGTTTAATCAGAGCTCACACCTTGCTCTCAATGCAATGTGCTGCATGTGCTGGCAGCGCTGTGCAGCTCTGCACTCAGCCCTGCAGCAAGCATCGGGCTGTGCCGGAGCTGCCTGGAGTTAATTAGCAGGAGCTGTCATGTTGAAGCTCTCAGAGATGGGGATCAGCCAAAGAAAAAGCCTGTAGAACCTGAACCATTTAAAAATGTAAAATCTTCTTCCATTACCATCACCAAGGCTGCGCTTGTGTCAAGTCACATGGCATACTGGCACCTTCCAAATCCACAGCAACTGCTTTTCACATCATCTCTGCTTGCAGAGTACAGCAGTGGCTGCTAACAGGCTGGCAGACAAGAGGTTGTCAGGGCTTCTATTACAAACCCTATTTGTCACACATGTGCAAAACAATCTGATCTGTCAAACAAGATATGCTGCCACCAGTTACACACAGCACTGCTCACCCACTTGTAGTTCAGTCCTGCAGACACAGATGCCTGTTCACACACCAAGTGACTTAAAATCAACATAACTAACTCTCTTTTTTCCACTTTATGGTTCTGCATATGAGATACAGCAAATTAATTTACATAACATTGCCACATCCTGTAGTGCTCATAGATGCAGATGGGCAGACGAATGAGATAGCTGTGCTGCTGACAGGACTCAAATAGAAGAAAAAGTAGGGTTTCAAGGCAAACCAAACACCTTTTCCAATGGAAAGTGGGTCCTTATTTCATTGCAGCTGTACTCTGTGTTCCCCCACCATACATGTGAAATATTCTCAAACTGTCAGTATTAAAAATAACTAGCGGCCACACTATTCACTTTCCCAGTGAAAAACACTGGTGAAATACACAGGCTAAATATTTATAATTCATCTAATTTTGCATTTTGGTCTACCCCTCCAACTACAAACATTTCCCCACTCCCATGGGAGAAGGGAGCATCCCTAAGCCAGGAAGGGTGAGAGAGGAGGCAGACAGCAGGGACACTTGCCATAGCCTCCCAAACTTAGCACCACAGCCTCCTATCACTATCTCATCCTCCTTTACCTTCGTAACACCTTAATAACACCACAGCAAGAAGCAGCTGTGTTTCTGGACAAAGCAGCACATTCCAGATCCCTTCTGCAAGGCAACAGAAGTTGCTGTCAGAAAACGTCTCAATAAAAGAAGAGCATTTATCATCACACACCGCGATCCCGTCTGGAAGTGCTTCAAAGCCAATATCCAACAACTAACAAGAGCTTCTCGCTGTCACATGGGGCTGCTGCTCTGTCTAGTTTATCCCTGTGAAGAGTGATCGTGGATGGCTGATTATTGGAGCAGATAGTTGACCTTTATCTAAAATTCCATTAAAAAGCTTTATTGACTATAGTCTTGCGGGGTCTTTCAGGATTCACTGGGTCATTTATTCACTGTCAGACATCCATCGGGTTTTAAGCTTTTAGGAGTGCTTGAGCTCTAGGAAGGAGCTATTTTTTTGTTGGTTTTAACTGGTTTTAAGACTGTATGAGGGGTGGGTGGTTTCTTTTCTTCTCCCTCTCCATTGTGGCTAGGCCAGAGAAGGTTATCTTAAAGCATATGAAAAGGAGAGAAAACCTGGCAGTGTGGTATGACCCCTTCCAGGGCAGGTTGGCTTGCACACGTGGGTGCAGCACTGCCAGGCACTGCCTGCAGGTACCCAGGGAGGATGTCCTATTCACTTGAGTCCACAGAGATTCAGGTCTACCCACTTCATACAGCATCCTCGTGAAATTTGTAACTCCATGCCATCATGCCAGGCTTTCATCTGCTGAAGCTACTTTTCTGGGGCCACATGTCTGTCTCAAATGGAAAAATGAAAGAATGGTTCAACCCTTTCTGAAATAGAATTTATAGATATGGTTTATTCAAGCTAAAAAAATTCTGGTGACAGCTGCCCTAGGCTTCACAGGAGTGTCCTGAAAGATGCTACTCCCTTCCCTATTCAGTGACAAAAAGAAAACAGTGGGAGGAAGACAATGTATGCATTGAATGAGGCAGGAGATCTGGAAACAAAATCGTGTGAATTTGTCTTTGAGGAATGTTATAATGTGTATATATATGGGGACTGAGTTAAGGTTGCACAGATACCTCTGGCCTTTCCAGACATTGCAGTGCTTGATATTTTGTATTAGTATTACATATTACTGTTTCATTTTACATTTAGTTCAATGTACACTCAGAGAAGAGAGAAATAACAAATTTAAACATTCATTCTAGGTTTATTAAAATCTCTGCATAAAACCCAAATATTCCCAAGTGGCCAGTAAGGCTTTAATTCTGTAATTATTTCTACATCTGAACTAGCACTTCTGATGAATTTCAGAAGTCTATTTTTTCCCCTTCTCAACACTTTCAGTTCTGCTGAATTTTCATTCTAAAATGATGCTTCAGTTAATCATTCATTTCTCTCACCAGTAATAACCCTGCCCTGCTTCCCCATTCATATCAGCTTGGTTACAGGCACTCAAGGCCATGCAGAGCCTCCTCCTCACTTGCAGCCAGGCTGCATTCCCTACAGTCTGTATGCTCTCATTTTCTATGCATTTCCAGATCTAAAATCTTCTGTTTTCTTTCCTTTGTTTGCTCTTGGCAGCTATTGGCAGGAGACATCCTCTTAATGATCTTTTTCTGGCCTTCTAGACGACTGCTCAGACTTCTACAGATCTTTCATTATTAACGCAGAAGCCTTGTAAGTCAGTTTTAATGGCCTGTGCAATTTTTATTCCTTAGCAGGAGACATAACCTCCTCCATATGGATATGTGTTTATTAATATAAATCCTTGATATCATTTTTCCTAGTGAGAATAATCAATAAAAGCCAACTGGCATGTATTACACCTTGTACTGGTTCATCCAAAAATCAAAGAGCAATCTTTGTCCTGCACTATGTGGAACACAGCAGAGCAAAGCAGCATCTTTCCCCTGAGGTTGCCTAGGCACCAAGAACAGTGAGGTTTCTCTGCATGGTCCTGCCATTCCCCTCCACACAGAGGCTCCATCCCAGCTGCTTTCAAGTCTCTAGCCTGGGATTCATTACCTGGTTTCAGCCCCTTCCTGGAGATATTCCTGGAATACCTCCAATCTCTGGCTCTATTCTGACTGGCCTTAAAAGAAGGATGGGTCATTCATATTTAGCGACACTTAAGGAATGCCAACAAACCCATGTTTTGTCTGTGACTGGACAAATTGTTGTCAGTGCTCAGCCTTGGTTATGAGCACATCCTCACTGATGGTGTCAATAGGGAGACTTGGAAAATGGGACAAAAGTATGCTGTTTATTTATAAAGAGAGTATCCTGGCTTCTTTCCTATAACTAAGGAGCAAATGTCCATTTATTCCATTAAACGTTTTCCTGCTGTACAAAATGACCCCCATTTTTCTTTTAAATACACCCATTGAGTCTCAAGATTTAATTAAATAATAACACATCACAAAACAAATGCAAGCCATTCCCAGTGCTATTGGGTGAGCTTTCCTTCCTTCCAACTAAGCAAGAATAGTTTTCTTCTGTCTCTTTTACAGCTCCCATCTGTATGAGGAGACTTCTTCTGTTTAGTAAATAGCACAAAAGTTGGTGTTACCCCTTCTTTAGCCCCAATTTCCATCTTTTCTTGACTACTATGTTTCACCTAAGTTTGGCAGTACAAAAGGTAACAGAGAGACTCCTGTGCATCAAAATACAAACAGCACCGGAGTATTTGTGACACTGATGCCTGTATTAGTCCTGGTGGAATCTCACAGTTGTGCTTCATTTTCCCTTTTCTTCTTTTTTAAGCTGGGTAGCCCATAAAAACGTTTAATCATGGCAACACAGTCCATTCCACCTATCTTTCTGGTTAACCTATGGTTAGTGGCAACCCATCAAACTTAATGGGCAAAATTTATGTTCACAGATGGTAAATTTTACAGCACAGACCAGACTAGCAAGGCCACAAATTAATCTCTCTCCAGTGTCATAAGAATTTCACTGCACACATGTCGAGATCATCTATCAACAAAGCGAGTCAAGTCTAGTGAGAGCATTAAATGCACACTTAGCCTCCAAATTGTGCCCAGTGACATACTTGGGTCCTTCACTGCACCACACCACACTGGCTGGATTGCAGTGTGAAAAGGAACAAATTCCCCGGACCACAGCACAACCAGAGCTTCAATTCAATTTTAAATTGTAGTTACTGAATGAAAACAAACAACCAAGGCTTAGCTTAACCAGAGCAAACCAGTTTGGACTGATGAAAGGGACTGGAAGTGACAGCCAAAGCTTTGCCCTGTAAGTGACATTACTGGAAGGACAGGACCTTGAAGAGCAAGTATCATTCAACAAACCATATTGCTGAATCAAGAAAGTGTTTCCAATTGCTTTTCAGTTTCCAAGCTTGGTTAAGAATTCCACATTTTACCAAAATGAGGAAGAATCTGCTTTTATATGAGAACTGAAGCCAGTTTTGCTAGAACAAAATACAACATAAAATAAAATACTACACAACACAGCATGAAATAGTAAAGAAGTGCATAAAACTGAACATATCTGCTTTTTTGCATACTGTCAGAGCTCAAAGTTGGCATCAAATGCTGTGTTGAGAATGACTTGATTTTGATCTATCATCTCATATAAGCCAGACTGCAGCTCACCCTGCTACACTTAGAACAGATATGATTAAAAACGATCAGTTATATTAGGCAAAAATATATTTCCCTAGGCAAACATTCACTTCAATGTATTTTTCTCTGGCTATAACACACAGAAATTCTATGTATATAAAAACCTTCTGGGTTTTTACAGACATTAGCATTCAGCTGAAACACAGGGAAAGCCTGCAAGGGAAACTGCATAAATTAGATGCAGGCACTATAGTGATTGTATTTCCCTCAGCATAATTCCCTGCCTGCTATGTAAACTCCAGCTGAATAATCTCTCCATGGGCCCCAGGTATGTCATTTGAAATAATCATAGCAACAGTTGCTGGTGCTCTCTCCATCCTGAAGGACAGGTGAACCATGAGCAGAATGGCCTTCTGTCTCTTCAGCATCCAACTGAAGGTTAAATAAAAACACTTGCAGTTTCTCTGATGAAAAGCACAGCGCAAGCAAAGCCAAAAGAAGGACCAGAGAGGCTCAGACTGCATAGAGCCAATCCTGAATTTTCCAAGGAAGTACTTCTGGGCATATAAAATCATGCTGATTTATTGTAACAGAAACATCTCCTCGAGATTAACACTTTTCAAAGAAGGAAATCCCCATGGAAACCTGACTGCCTTCCCAGCAGCTCGGGAGCACCGCAATGCACATGCTGCGGGTCAGGAGCATGCCACAAAGTGACTCCTGCCTGATGGCTGGGGACATGCAAGTCACAGAGGCCTGTTGGAGACAACGAGGGTCTCAGCAGAAGCCAGGCTCTTGCAGCTCACCCTGGGGCTCCCAACTCCATCTGTTTCTGCTTCCTTGAAAGCCCACGTTGGTTGCTGTGCTCAGTGCTTCCAGAATCTCCTTTGCTTTTGAAAGGCAGCATTTCAAAACTAGCTCAGCAAGAAGTTTTTAGTGCTCTCCTGGCCAGAAGAAACACCAAGCCCCAAACCTGGCACCATTTGTTACAAGGTCAATGTTATTTTAGAAATTCCAGTGGAAAGAAAACATCCTCATCTAAGATTGTCTCTAATACCTAAGGAATTTTATCTGTGGTGTGGCAAAGACAAATAAAAACTGAGAATTAAGAGCTAATGTTAAATCCTTGCGGAGCCTTAGGCAAATTCCATAATCTCTATGCTATAGCACTGAGGATCAATATACAACTGCTGAAACCCGACTGCTCGATGAGGTTGGTCTATCTACTGACAGTGGATACTGGACAAAAGCATATTTAATGAAGAAAAGTCAGTAAAGCCATGTAAAGGCAAGAAGGTTGGGTTTATAGGAAGACCTTTCCTTACCCAAACCTTTTAAAGCGTAGTTAAACCCTATTATATTTCGCACATATTTCCCCCCATCCCTGAGTAGTGCTTGGGATACTGCGGACCACTTCTTTCCTTCTGCCTGTGCACTGTGCTACCAACCACTTGTGCTGATTCACACATCTATCTGCAGGTTTATTAATATGCATCTGCTACTTCACAAACGTTGAATGATTTCCAAGTGCTGTATAAAGTTTGCTGTCTGTTTTCTCAACATCTGTCCCCAAAGTGCACTTCTATCATGTGCTGCTCCCATTGTTCTTGGATCAAAAAGTTGGAAGTAAGGCATGAATCTATTTGAGGTTTGCTAGCACAGGCTGCAACTCCATCTTTCCCAAGCGTCTTGCATTCTCACTGCATATGACACTTTCCAATTACCTTTTGGCCCTTCTATTCTCCCCGCCTGGCTCACACTTCTCTCCAAATTTGGTCTCCATGCAGCTCTGAACCCACAGCCTGACAGCTAAGGACATAACAAATATACAGCACTAACCCTCAGGGTGGCTAGAAATGCCTGAATTCTCCTATTACAGTCAGATTCACAAGTAAAGGTCAGTAGAAAGTCTCAAAGCTTAAAACAAAAATGGCCCATACAACAAGCAGTCAAAAGCTTGAGGAAGCCTGAGGAAGGATGGGCTGTCTTACAGAATGAAAAACGAAGACAACTTGCAAAGTTTGGATCCAAATCCTGGCTCTGCCAAAGACTTCCTACGCAAGCTGAGGCACGTCTCGTTTTCTCACCTCTCAGCTCCCTCTGTAGAATGTAACAAAATAGTTCCTCACCACATATGACCTTGTGCAAGATGCATCCCATGTACTTTGGAAAGATGGTGAGGAAGTTGATAAAAGGAAATGAAGCTTCACTGAAGACCTGGAAAACCCTCCTGCAAACTGTCTAGCAAAATGGATCACAGCAGTTACCCTACCTTAGAGAGGCAGAATTTAAAAGGCAGAATAATGACTAGAAGCAAAAAGAATTGCAACAAAAAAAAAGTAATCATACAAAAATTTATAGCTCATTCTTTAAAATCAATTCCCATGTTCAAAAAAGTGTCATCTACACAGATAAGTCCAAACTATTTATCATTTTCCCCAGTTGGAAAGGAAATGCTTAAATTCTCTGAAGAAAACCCTGAACGTAACCAACAAAATT
This sequence comes from Coracopsis vasa, assembly GCA_026283785.1. Lineage (NCBI taxonomy): Eukaryota > Metazoa > Chordata > Aves > Psittaciformes > Psittacidae > Coracopsis > Coracopsis vasa. The sequence goes on along the minus strand of JANHGB010050374.1, from coordinate 65,265 downwards.
ACATCTGACACAGATTTGTCACTATCTGTGGGCTGTTCAGCATAGAGCACTTTAAAAATTCTCTTACCTTAATACAAACTGGTCTGCTAGAGAGTCCTCAGCCAGGGCAACATGAAAGGTCACAACGTCACCTTCTCTGACCGGGTTGAGTGGTAAGCGAATAACGATATTTTCATCCAGCCTCAGTGAAGACTGCTTTAATTCATCTTGATTTGGGTAAACAACAATGCTACCAATCCTCTCCATGGCTGACAAAGCCTTCTGTTCATTATCTTGACCTGCATGGATATTGTTTTCCCATTTTTCATCCTCTGGAGAACACTCCCCATCTGCAGTATAAATCTTATAGAAGAGCTCCACAGTAATCCCTTCCAGGGAGTCTGCTTCCTCTGAAACCAGGGGTGGAGGAGAGCTGAACCAGGTAGGAGATAATTCCAGCTCTGCAACACATAATCCCAGATGACCTGTCAACCTACAGCTGGCCACAACTTCTCTAGACTCCAGGAGAGCAAACATCTTCACACAAGGCAACATCTCCTCAGAATTATAGTCATCCCAGTCCTTCCCCACAATATAGAACAAGGTTTGTATTTTAGGTTTGTTGGAATAGATTGAGCTGTTGATTATGTGAGATTTTAATTTCCAATTAAAAGTGAATTGGTTTGAGAAACCAAAAGATGCAGAAGTCAGCATGAGGTCCAAGGGAACAGCCTGTTCAACAGAAAAGGGTCCATACGTGGCATTTAGGACAGGTGGCAGTTTGGCTTTGTATATAAAGAATGAATCCACCCTAGACTGCAAGCTGGAGTTCCTCATGATATCCTGGTTGGCTTCTTTGAGGAAGAAGAAAGTATCAGCATTGCAGATTTGATAGCTTGCAGGGAGGTACGTTGGGAGGTTTGAAAATCTCTGTATGCTGTCCATGATCCCTCCTCGGCTCTCCACCACTGCAGGCCAAAGGAAACAGAAAGACAACTCTAATGTTTGCTTAGCACGCCCCTCAGTTTTCCTCAAAAGCAATGTATTCACAGAGATCAATACTGCTAGCCACAATTACAGAACAATCTGACACAGGTACCATGGAATAACACTGCTGGCTCAAAGGTCATACGCTGAAAACATCCCACTGCATCAGCTGTAAGCTCCCTCTCCACCTTCCCCAATTAACATCTACTTGAAAGCCATTCATCAAGACTGGAGAAAACAAGGAGATTGATTGGCCAGATCCCAGTCAGGTTTCAAAACTTCTTGCTGGTTGCTCTTTGTTCTTTTAGTGCCAGATCAAACTTACAACTTTTTCTCATCCATGTTTCAACATACATGAGAATCTAGCATATTTAATATTAATAAATCAGAACATTGTCTTTAGCCCAATGTCACTAACACAATGCCATGGGGGTTGCAATGTACATCACTCCCAAACTACTTTTGCCAGGTCAGCAGTTGGGAAGTTACTGGAAAACTGATAAAGGCTTTGTGTTCCTGAAACCCAAACTTTTCACACACACAAAAACGGGGTTTGATAGAGGTCTCAGTGGGATGGATTTATAGGCAAGAGTGAACTTGAGAGAAGGAGAGAAATCCTTTACACAAGAGTTTGCAGATGCTTAGAAAGATTTTCTGATTTAATTCCAGAGGAGAATGAAACACATTTGGAAACCACAAAAGCTTCTCTACAACACAATGGTCAATCCTCCAGCCAGCACTGAGCAATTTTTCCTAGGCAAGAAAAGATTCCAGAGGGAGGGAGGGATCAAACAGACTTCTTTGGTTTGGGCCGATCTCTAATTAATAGTGAGATATATTCAACCTGGGCTGTGATTCTACCAGAAAGAAATGGTGGGTCTTTCAAACTATCAATGCATACACTCCGACAAAAAGCTGGTGAATGCAGCTCCAGGGACTGCCAAGGAAGAAATAAACAGAAACCAAATGAATTAAAATGAAGCAGTTCCATAATGCACAGAGATAACAAAGGAACAATGACAGAGCCTAAGGTCAAAGCTCTAGTTGTCTCTTGCTGAAGCTTAGTGGAGATTTTACTGTTTGTCAGGACTGGGGAGAGCAGATACACAAGGCAGCAACTGCACAAACAATAACACCTGCTACAAGCCAGATGATTCAGATACTTGCAGCCACAATTTAGCAGGTAAAAGCTCTAATATTTAAGCTAACTTTTCAGGTTGTGTATTTTTAAAGTCTCCACTTAGTGTAGACAGATTCTATGGCAAATCTCATCCATTTGACTTTGCTCCACTTTCGTTCTCAGTTGAAATTCTGCTTGTTTATTTTCTATGGTTTGGGATTATCTACACTCATTTAAATGCTTCTTATTTTCATCATAATACTTCTGCCTTTACTCATGCTGTATATTGAACTGTGTCAAGGTTTTTCTGGAATATTCTTTGTGGAAATGAGTAAATATGTGAAAAAAATACAAAAGCCTAAAAAAAATTCTCAGCAGAAAGCAGTATCAACAGTCACCTCTCTCACTGCTCCACACAGGGATCAGATCAGGGTTTCCTCTCAGACTGACAAATGCAGTTGCAGAGCAGCTGCCATGCAAGCACCTCACTTGAGCGTCCTCCTGTTTCTTATGCCATGCATAAACACTTCAGCCCATCTCTCATAACATGCCACTGCAGACAACACCTTCTGGCGCACACAGCCACAGACCTGGGCACCCAGTTGAAATGCAGAAACCCAGATGATGAGAAACTTCGCCCTCCCTTCCCTATGTGAGCATTGTCTGGGCCAGCTTGGCATGGCATCACACCTCACATAGGGGACAACCAATTTTCTGCTGGAGAATATTAACTTTAGCCCTTCCTTTCCACATCTCATTTCACTCAGATGTGAGTGACGGGCACCTGGCACAGTCCCTGGGTCCAGAGACCCCAGTTCTCTATGGCAAGCCAGAAGGTGCAAGTAGTAATAAGCAACTCCGGAAGAAGACAGACGTAGTCCCTCTAGGCAAGAGGCTAACCAAGCTACAAGCAGTGTAAAAAGTAGGAGGCACAGGTGAGAGAGCACAGGAAACAGCAGGTGCTGCATAGCAGGGATGGACACACTGCCTGTTAGCACCACATCAACCGACAACAGAGATGGAGGCAAAGAGCAGTAGTGAGCACCATTTACCAGGGGTCAGATAATGCCCCACCACTGCCTGCTATGCTGCTCTGTGGGAGCCCCAGCGGTCTTAGCCCACCGCTGAATAACAAAGTGCTCGGGAAACACGCTGCAGGTCAAACCTTGTCCTGCTCATCTCCCTCGGAGAAGGGAGAAAAGAAGATCAATGCCAATTCTAGAACCAAAGTCACCAAGCGGTGTTTTAGCAGCTCCATTACTGTTCTGCTATTTATAGAGCACCTTGACACTGCATGGTTTGCATGCTGTTGTACAACTGCACAACTCAGTCACTGAAAGTGAACTTTGCTCCTTGAAACTAGAGATAGCAAGGGGAAGAAGGATGTTGTTTCTTCAGGAAGGAGTCAAATATAGACAAGCACCTTCCTGGATTAATTGTAGATAAACTGAACTACATTTGAAAGAAATACTTTTGAAAAACTGCATTTATAATTAAAATTGTGTAGCCATACAGACAAGCAAAGGATGCACAGCAGCAAGAGTACTCTCCGTTGCTGGGAAAAGAGCTGAAATGTGCCTTCTCCCAAGACACAGATTTAAACACTGACATAGTTCCTGAGCTTAAAGAGGAACCATGAGCAAGGCAAGGCTTAAATGCATTTGTCTTCACATTATAGGACTTTCCCCCTCCATCCTTTATGCAGATATTTTCTCTCTCTCTCAAGCAGAGATTTACATGAAGTTTAGAACGTACATTTTTCCCTTTCCTCCATTTCATTCCAGTGGCAACATTCAGTGCCTCTTCTCAGAACTGGCATGAGGGCTGGGATATCAGCCTGCTGTAACTCAAACAAAATGAGACACAAATTTTGTCTGAAAGCTTATATGGGAAGCCATAAACACAAGTAGACAGGGCTGGGCTTTGTCCTAGAACCAGCCTGCAACAAAATATGATATCTGAATTTAGCAACATTTATGACACTGAAGGTACATCTAAAAAGAAATACCTCATACGATGGCGGGCCAACACTCCACCTTTTTAATTCAGTACATCAGCACCACAGCATCAATCTCCTCACAGCAGCAATCACAAACAGGGCACATTTGCAGCTTTCTGGTTTGCAACAAAGCAATGAATAAATCACCTGCTCCTTTAATAAGCACTCGAGCAAGATCAAGAGAGGGCAGAACATTAGATCAGAAGGTGGGCGAGTCCTAATTATGTAACAAAAGAAAGCAAGAGTTGAAGAAAAGTAAATGGAGGCTGAATGAGCATTCCCAGAGCCCAGTGCTGAAGACAGTCTGTTTCTCAGACTACTGTGGCATTGAAGGCATTGAGGGGAAATGGAGGGAAGTAAGACGTTTGATGTGACTTGGGATATTTAGCTTGAATTTCTAAAACAAGTTTTACCTTGTAACAGGTTTTCAGGAGGTGCTTTGCTCCTTTTAAAACACTTACTTGCACTATCAAATACCAAGACCCCTAGTGCAAAACCAGGTCAACTTGTCAAATCTCATCGCTTCCATTTGATGCCAAACCCCCTCGCTCCCGAGTTGGGCAACAGCTTCATAGCTCAGCTCATCCTGAAAACTGAGTGCAGACAGAAAGGAAACACCCTTCTGATGTTTCTGAAGAGCATAAAGTTATCCATCACCTTTGGTTTTAATCTCACTGGACCATGGACTGACGCCACAAAAAGCAGCAGAGAACTAAGACATATGCAAAGCCACAGGTGTAGGTCACACTGTGCAATAAAAGTCTGCTGTTCATGTAACTCAAGATTTCATCACAAGCTACATTTCTTAGCTTCCATACATTTTAATAAGAAGCAAAATAAGTATCCTAGTAGAAGGCAGTGGTGGCAGTGGCAGATCAGCATTAAAAACTAATGCATCTGCGTTAAGCTGTAGCAAGAAGAAAGTCTTTAAAATTCATCATTTTGAAAGTAAAAAGAAAAATAACTCCTGATGGAGCATGAATCCAAATTTCACATCTAAATCTTCCCTCTACTTTAAGTGAGCTACTTAACAGGATCCAAGTCTTCCATAAGCCCTCAGTAATTCTGAAGCTGAAGGTGTGAGGAACAAGAACTGTTTAAAATTGCAACTTTTGATATTCCTTTTCTCTGAAAACAAACAAGAAATCTAATCCTGCACCTGGGGAAAAACTGCGAAAATGTTCAAATTCAGCTTTCCTGCAGCATCATCAGAACTGTAGCGTGAGATCATACAGACATTCCTCTTTTACAAAGAGGAATCATTTCAAGTAATGTGGTGCCAGTAAGTACTATGATGTTATCCATGACTCATGCAGAGGCAATCAATGGCTTGTCTGTATAGGAGAAAAATCACCAGCCCTTCCCACCAGGCCTCGCTAAAGACTATAAAGAACAAACTACACATGTACGTTATTCCACAATAAAAAATGGCTCTATTCATAATAATTATTTCGCTCTGGAAATGCAGGCATTATCCCTGAATAAAAACAAACTGTATCCCAGAATAGGGTGTCTACACAATGAAAGCTATTCTGTAGCTGACAAATTATAGCAGAATAATTAATTCTGGACCAGCTGTGTAGGTCACTTTCTCTCATACATGCAAGGGGTAACCCCTGATGCTACTTAAGGACCCCAGCCATGTGCAAGGTGATTTGGCCTGGCTACAGCTGGGGAAGCTCTGACTCTTAATCCTGGCAGCAGGAAAATGAGGAGGATGATTGGAGTGGAAATGTACTACGAGTTTAGACCTCATTTGAGCACTATATGAGTAGGATAAGTTTGGGTTGAGTGAGAATTTAAGGAGCCCAGATGAACACCCGCCTCGCACTCTCCCTGACTCATTCAAAATTTAATATGATACCCATGGAAGGAGGATGTCACTGTTTACTTCCACATTCAGAGTCCATCCTGTGACTCATCTCCTCAGCTTTACATTAGGGTGGAAAAGGAAGAGAAAAACCCTCCATAGACCCGCTGAGGAACAACTTCCATCACCTACCATTCAAAAGGAAGCCTTTCTCCTTTAGTACTTGAGCTAGTTACATAATGAGCCACACCAGCACAGAACAAAAAGACAAAACACAAACCATAATAAGTCTTTTCAACTGTCACAGAATAATTTGAAGATATGACACTGCAAGAAAGAGCTAAGAAGAGATCCCAATATTTTTTAACATTAAAGTCAGTGCAGAAGCTGTCAACATATAAAAAATTGTAGCATGAAAAAAGATTATAGGAGCCCTTTGGGCTTTTCTCGTTCTCTCATTTTCTTATCCTAGTTTGAGGTAAGGATAGAACTCACAACCAGCTCACGGTCCTTACATTCCATCTTGGTTACACATTTGTGCAGACAGATTCGCTCTGCAGAATGTTGCTGATCAGGCAGCTTGTTTTGAAAGACAAGAAAAAGGATGCAATTTACAAAAAAAAAGGTCTACTTAAAAAAAAAATCTCAAAGTGAGGAGAGATTCATTACCTTCTGTGGGCCCGGGACACTGTCTCACTTTTCTTCTAATGTCTCAGATTTCTGTTATCCAAGCGCCACTGCAGCTCCATGTTCTAACCACACACGATGCGAGTTAGCCCATCTCATTTCAAATAGGTATCTAAGCTCAGCACAACTCCAGTCTCCCCTCTCAGTAAATCACTGAAAGATTCTCCAGAATCCATCCATCCCTCCTAAACACTTTTATTTTATAGGTAATAAATCACCCTTGGGAGGAGCCTATTTCCAGCAGCTAATTCGACTGCTAAAGGTGGCCAGTGGAGACCTGCATGCTGTGGATGTAGATGTCTATGGGGAAAGGAGTGTGTTGGCCCATTAAATCTGACAGCTCACTCTTCCCTAAAGCTTGTTTTCTCAGACCACATGCCTATGTTTGCACATCACTCTGATTCCAAAAAGCTTGAAAGTTAATGCCTTGGGCCTCTTAAATCTTCTGTCTGCTAAACACATCTTTTCGGGGCAAAATTAAAGCATGCATATGAATGAAACCCCTGATCAGGCCACAAGTTCAGTAATAAACTGTATAATTGTGCTCCAAAGCAAGTCAAATGCTTTGCCTGCTTACCACTGCCAAAAAATTAAGTAGAATGTGGAAGTTTCCAAGCTGGTGCTCACTACAGTTTTCAGCTCGCATGCATTTTGCACAGTCACCCATACTGAAAGACATACGTACAGCAAGGCCACCTACAGATAGTAATAAAACCATCCTGTCTGAAAGGCTGTCTATAAATCTTATTAAAGTAATCCCTTCCCTGAACCCAGATTATTACATTCACCTTTATGGTAGAATAAAAATTAATTTTCTCAGCTATAATAAGCGTATGATAAGAAGGCATCACTTGGGACTAAATAAAGATTATAATTAACTCCAACTGAATAAATCTAAATTTAGCTTGGACTAGCAATTTGTTTTCATACATTTTCCTCTACGACTGAGTGAATAGGTACAGCAGGATTAACATCCCATGCCAGTTCCAGCACTGCTGGCACAGAAAGGAGTGAGGCAGAGTGTAATCCAATACCCAAAAGGCCTGAAGATTAATTCAGGTTCTCTTATCAGCAAAAGTTTAGAAAACTGGGAAAAAAACAAAACCAAACACCTAAAAAGGCCAAAAGTGCCATTAGTCCAGCAAAGAAAGCATGTGAAGTGTGGGACTCCAGAGAGAATACTGCTCACTGTACTCTCTGAATCAGCATTATGCAAAACTAAGACCTCTGCCATGGGCTGCTCAGGGCACATTTAGAAGCATCCTCAGCACTTGCCTGTTCTTACTCTTTCCTATCAAGTATCTGCTTTTGGGTGCTATGAGAAATGGGCTGCAGGGCCAGGTGGATCTGTGCTCTTAGTGGGCACAGCCAACTCAATCCACACTCCCTCATCCATGACACCCTCAGAAGTGATCCCTAAAGCAATTACAAAGCAAGATGACACAAAATTACACAAGCACATACAAGCACGCAAAGTAAATGCATCACACAAATATACAAAGTTTACCCTGGGGTTTTTATCCCCTATAACAGCACTATACCCACTCTAACAGAGGTAGTTTTTTTCACCCCAAGGAAACGAGGCTCCACTTACAAAAGGTTGAGAACTGCCTTGTTAAGCCATCACCTCATTATTTGCCATTCTCTGGGCAGAGCATTGTTGACAGGACTATTATAACTGGAAAGGAGGAGTTCAGGGTTGTTCACCAAAATAGACCACATATTTATTCTAACCAGGAAACACCACGCAACCCAAGCAATAAGGCCACCGAGCTTCCTCTTCTGAATTACATGCTAGCCCATGCAGCCATTGGATTTGACCACATGAGATTTTAACAGGTATAAAGCTACAGCTGAACCATTATTATTACAGCAGAATGGTTCTCCAAGCTGATATGTTTATTTCCAAAGACTGAGGATCTTGTAGCTTAAAGGTAACACGGTTTGAAACACAAAAAGATGAAGTTAAGAGTAGGCATGTAATGTGTTACACTACTGTAACAACTTAAATTCACCTCTCATAAGGGTTTAACATTTCCTAGACAGGGCACCCTTCTGCGACCCCAACACCATCATTTCTTTTTGAGAACTCCCAGACTTGAGCACAATTCCTGCCCAAATACTAAATTGCCAACAACTACACTGTCCAATCACGAGGAGCACAAATTCCGCCTGAATCATTACCATCACATGTTAAACTTGTCACAGCTTTTAACACAAAGATCCAGCATCAACGTAGGTTATAAAGTAGAACTTTTATTCCACCACGGAGACGAGAGATCCCCTTTCCTTCAAGTGCTACCATCACATCAAGGCCTGGACAGACCTGAGATACAGGACATTAAACCTGTGACATCTGTAACCGTAGGAAGGCTATTTCAGGTAAGTTTTAGAGGCTTTTATTGCTCCCTCTGAACCCTGTTACAGTGGGACACATGGTAACTAAGGCACCTGGGTTTATGTGCTGGAGTAATAGAAAAAACAGTCACAATAAAAAAAAAATTTAAAACTCTCTAAACATCCCTAAAATAGCTTTTAATGAAAAATGCTGGGATGGCTTCAACATCTGTGAGTAACGTGCCCATTCCTGTACCTCCTAAAATCTTTATGTCATCACGTATTCTATTTATTCACCTCCACCTCCCTCTCACAGGCATGCTTCTGGCTAAAGTCTTCATTGTTAAGAACATTTATTCAAATGTGTCCAATCAAAAAAGCTGGAAGTTAGATATATTTCTGTAGTCCTACCTAGATGTTGCACAGAAGCACTATGTGGTCCCATCCAGAGACTGTACAAAGCACAGGATAACTGTTTCTGGCCTCCCAGGGCCAGTGAGCTCTTGCCCAAATAGGAGAAGGGGATCATTTTGATGGGCGAAGCACAAAGGAAAATATATTGAGGGTGAACCTATAGAGAAAAACATGAGCATGAGGAGAGCACGGAGACACTGGACGCTCCCTCTCCAAAACCCAAGCAGAAATGAGGCAAGACATTCACATGGTTTC
>JANHGB010050374.1:38216-55652 GCA_026283785.1 Coracopsis vasa | reverse complement strand
ACAGCTCCTCCCTCCTCTGACAGAGGCATCACAGGTATTTTCAAAACTAAGGTTTTCCAGCCCAGACTAACTCCCCAGGTGCTAAAAGGGAGTCTTCCTCTGTATCACACTCCAAGGCCACCTCAGTGCAGAAAACTGACAAAGCTGTTTTAACTGCCCAAACCTCAGTGCAGGGAAGGTGTCCAAGACAGGAAATCCCCCATGAGTTTTCTCATTTCCTGTGGCTGTTGCAATCACTCAGGTTGCTCTGTTGGGCTCATTGCTGGCATAACTTGCCATTCTAGTTTCAACCAGGGGTGTTGATATGGCGGTTAAAAGTCACAGGCTGCTCTGGGCAAGTTTCTCTGTATCTCTCATACAGAAGCAATGGGGAAATTGTCCTGCCAGTTACAATTAGAGGCATTAGCACAGTGGCTAAAGATCACGAATTCATAGGCTGAAAGAACTAAGTGACAGAGCAACTATTGCAAGCTAAACTGAAGTTTAAAAATGCCTGATTAACCAAGGAGAGCTTTTATTCTGGTTACCTGGAGTGGAGAGATGACTGTTAAAGCCCATACCCAGAGGTTTTGCACAACCTGCACTTGGCAGCAGAAGCCCCATAAATACAAACCATGGACATCAAGCCCACCTCAAGCTGCTTCCCTCAGGCATGAGCAGTGTTAGGACTTCCTAAAACCTCCTTCTCCCTTCCAGACACCCATCAGCATTTCTCATCTGGAGGTGGAGATGCCAAAACCAACCCTGAAAACCAGGACACCACCAGCTCAGGAAGAAGGGTGATCTGTATGGGGACAGTTGAGAGGCACAGCCACCGCAGGTGAAGCCATGCTGGGTGACAATCCCAGGGGCCACATCAGCATCAGGACTGCAGATGCATCCCTCAGCTCCACATCTCATGGCACTGGTCCTGGTATTGCTCCTTTCCCTGGTGCAGAGTTGGTGCTTTCAGCTGCAAGATTGCAAACCCCTGTGCATACCTCCTGACACCTGATAAGTAAGGTTTGTCACGGCTACTGGAGGTTCTCATTCCTAAAGAGCAGGCTAGGAGAGGGCTCCCTAGTACTGTGATCTGAAGCAAAATTCATTTTCTCTCAGTGGTATTTCATAAACAACAGAAAACATACGTGTATGGGAGTATGTGGATATATTTTCCAAACAAATGAAAGGCCTTACAAGGTAAACACATTTACTAAAGGTACCAGGTGATTGCAGAAGTAAATCTCTTAAATATATGCTCTAAACTATTAGTTAACTGTGAAATATTTGTATTCAAGTGTCAAAACATCTACATGTCACATAAAGCCAAAAGACTGACAGGAGAAAGGCCAGGATTTATGTTAGCTGGGGTCTATCTGTCATGGAGATAGGAAAGCTGAGAGAAAGTCCTTTTATTAAAATCACTCTCCTCCTGCAGATATTGATCTAAGCAGCTAAGGTTGAATACCAAAGTGCATCCTCATCTCTCACAAAGGTACTCACCGGTACAGCAGTAAAGGACTGGAGTAAATGCCCTCACAATCCCAGCTAATGGCACCCCAAAAGGAAGCAGGCAAAGATCAAGGGGAACTGGTATAAACAGAATTCCATAACATTATGGCACAGCTGCCCTCCAGGAACCTCTCAATTCCATTTCCAATATTATCAGAAAGGTTATTTTACTTCCAAATCACTAACACAGGTTTCTATTACTCCCAGATTGAGTTCACCATTAAAACCATAGAGAGAAACACAGTGCTGTCTGCATTGCTTGCATTCCTATTTTAAGGAGCAAATGCCATTTCAAAAGGATCCTTCCCTAAATCTGCTTCAGCATTTTCAATTTTTCCTCTAAGCAATAATAGCGATAATTTCTGCCCCAGTTTGGGCTGATCCCTCCCTGGCAGTTCCCCCTTGGCTCCTGGAGGACCTAGATCTTTGCTGTGTTTCTCTTCACAAATTCCAGCTTGGGACTGCATTCAGTGGCCTCAAGAATTACACCTAAAGCCAATATGAAGCAAAGTAACTTGAAGTTCTATATACTACAGACCTCCTACATTCCTGCATCCACAGAATACACAGGTACATCATTTCATGGTACTCCCGATTCTCCCCACAGAAGCTTCTGCCTTTGGTGATACTGTAAAATTCCTTGTATGAGCCAGAAATTACAGGATATTAAAATGCTGGCAGCAGATTCTCTAAAAGCACTGTCAGAAAGAGGTAAGGTTAGTCCAAAGCCTTTCTCCAGAGCAACGGGCTTTCACTGGATTCTCCATCCTGTTGTTTCAAAGACCTTAGAGGAAAAAAGCTCCGAACTGATGGACCCGAACAGCCACAGGAAACCACAAAAGCAGCTTACAATAAAACCCCTGTAAAGTTATTAAGAACACAGATATGTCTTGAATGCACAGAAAATCCTCTGTCTTACCAGCACTCATCCATATCCCACTGTGACTGTAATCCCAGGAAGAGTAGACACCACGCACAGCCCCACTGGGGGACTGTGACAGAACAAAACAGGATGCAGAGACACGCAAAGCAAAATCCTGTGTCCAGCAGCAGCACCACAGCTCTGCCTGAGCACTGGGAGCAATTCTCATTTCACTCTCCATTGCTGCCAGATTCCGCCCCTGGATAGCAACCCTGACTAAACATGCTGAATTTTGTGACTCTTAGCAATGTAGATAAATTCCTGGTTCAATCTTTGCAGTGTTTAAGTCTGTGGAAAGAAGTCCGCTTTCACTTAGGTTTCCCCACTGAACTCCAGAGGTCCAGGCTGTTGCCTCCAGCAAGATTTGTGTCCCTATCGTGCAAACACGCAGGCACACACATCATTTCAAGTGTGTGTGCAGTCTCACCAAGTCAGGGAGTTTTCCCACTGGGAAACTTAAGCACAAGCTACAGAGTTTGAGAACAGAGACCTGTGAGACCGGCCAGCCTTTTAGCTGCTCCAGAAAAAAGCTCCATGGCTTTACAGATTCACCACTGTAAGTTCAGAGATATCTGCATCTTTTTTCTCTGAACCCAATTTTCTACACACACTTTGCATTGTTCTTACAGGCAAACAACATTACACTAACCAGGCTCCCAAAACAATATGTGTTCTCTGACTCTCATAGGAACAACCACACAGGCCTAGTTCTACAGTTCAGACATCATTAAGTTATCAATTTATATCTCCTCTCAAGGAACAGCACATGAAAACATGAATCCTTCCTTTCTACTGAAGCTTCCTCACCCCAAAAACATACCCAGAACAAAAGTTTCTGTCTTCTCTCAGATTCCTTTACTTAATTCAACATTTTATTTTTGGAATGACAACAGCCTCGAGCAACTCCATTAATTTGCTATGGAGTAAAAGAGATTTGTATTCTTAGGGAGGCTGCTGACCTCCTCCCCTGCTCCCTTGCTTATTGAAACAGTCCTGCTCAAGCACATCCCACTATCAGAACAAAGCAGAATTTTTCATGCTCGAATGCATTATTTTACTTTATGAATACACATTTGACATATTTTTCAAATTCACGGCAGATGCTGTCAGAATGGACAAAATAACATCCCTCGGTAGCACTTTTCTCTTACTACACAGAGCAAAGGCTGCAGCTTGTCATTCACACGTGGAGAATGGCTCCTCATGGGCAGGCGAGAAGGAGCCTGTAGCCTCACCCAGGACTTCTTGGGTGTTTGCTTCTCTGTCTGCTGCCGATTAGCAATTTAGAGTTCGATTTTCTAAGCACAAGGAAAATTCCCAATAGCTCTGGAGGAGGCAGTTCAAGGAGATCTTGTCAAAATATTGGTGTGGAAAGAAAGTGAAACCTTATTATGGCTTTCCTACTGTGATGCACCAAATACAGTTATCTTGCTCACAGGCAATTATTAACTTATAGGCAAAGAATAAGAACTCCCAGGGAATACACAAAGTTGGATGAGGAGGTTCACTTGTGTTACTATATTAAGGTAATAAAAGATAATGAGCATTAGCTGACAGCATTTTCAAACTCTTCAAGAGTCAAGAGAAATAAATTAGATCAGATTTAAGATTGCCCAAGAAGGCAAAAAGCTGGATCTAATTATTTCCTCCATGACAGGGCAATTACAACATTGAAAAAGAGTCACAAGATATCACTCTCATAGCCCAACCGGACACACGAGATAGGAAACTCCAGAACATCAACACGATGATTACATTAAGATGATGATCAGTTTAGAATTAGTTTAGGCCAGTGCCTGGACCAGAGCAGAAAGTGCTCACCTACGAGGATGAGCTGGGAGCAAATTCGATGCACACTAATTTATAGCAGTGTTTCCCGACTTTCCCCTCTTACCTCTGAATTGAAACAACTCACTGATAGCAATCTGTAGCAGTTTGGGGAAAAGGACTCAAGACTGAGAGATCTGGAAAGTTGAGGTGGCACAACCTTTCCACACCAGGAGTGTTTATGCATAGGGTTAGCACGCAGTACTAGTTGTCAGCTATTTCAGGGAAAATCTACCATTTAAGAAATAGAAACTGAATTTGTACCACTAATAATTTAGTGCAGAGGTTAAAAATACAAACATCTGCTTCCTGCTCCTCTGGGCCACTTCTTGCATTAGCACAAGTTTGCAGGCCCAGTTTCTGACTGGAATGAGACTCCAACTGCCCTCACCAACCCCAATCCTATCTCTGTGTCTAGGAGGCAGCTCCATCACAGCTCAGTGTCCGCATCTGGCCATTTGAAGCTGCCATAATGGGCAGTGAGAGGGAGCAGCAAAAAGCTGTGTTCACCTTCTGCTTAGTGGCATCTCCTATAAATCTTTGTGTGGAAACATCCAAGTGCAGTTCAAGTTTTAAGTCAATTCAAGTTCAAGTCATATCTTATTACATCTAGTAATGCTCACCTACTCACAGCCTAGAGAATAAAATTCGGCAGAAACTCAGCATACAGGTCACTTGAGCACTCTGCTTCATCTGGCATTTGTAACTACAGGCAAGTACATAATTCATACTGCATAATTTATCCAGGGGATTTAGCCTATGGAACACCCAAAGCGGATAACAATTCCTTCATACTTACTTAGTTTTCAAAAAGCTCAGTCAACTATTTCTCTGCTTATTCTGAACTCTGCAAAAAGATTATGAACCTCTGGCTACGTTCTTTCAGGGCTTGAGCTCTTAGCTAGATGTGATCAGTCAGATTAATTCACCTCTTTTTCAGTCTTCTACCTTCAACTATTCTTGTTTCCTGAGTGGAGGAAAATGTGTGCAAGCACCAAATCTCAAACACGCTATCCTAACATTTGGATTCCATTATCCTAGAGATAACATATAATCCTATAATGATACATAGTAAATTAACATTTAATCGCATATCAGAAAGTTCAAAGGGATCACAGACAGCTGGTACTAAAATAAGCATTTGCTAGAGGCTGCAAGAGTGGCAGCTGAAGATGGGAAGTGAGATCCAAGATGCTCCGATGCTTTTGCTTGGCAAGACTGGTTGGCAAGGAAAGGATCAAATAAACCCCTGATACGAAGGAGACCATCTCCAAAACCAACATGTGCCTTTCTGTTGTGAACACAGTCCTGTTAGTCCATCCAATATGGAGAAAGGGAAGATTTCCCACCTCAGAGCTAACAAGCAGGGAAGGTCATCATCACACAGTGCTACACAGGGGACTTAATTTAGTGCTTGGTTCATTCCATTTGTCAAGGTGCAGAGCTCTAATGAGGCTGGGAACAAAACATCCAACCCAGGGTGGAACTCTCTCCAGCTGCAGAGATCCATCGTCAGCCCCTTTTTGTCACCTGGGCCTACTTCCATCATGCACATGCAGTACTGGTGAAACAATGAGTTTCAACAGAGAGAAGCCAAAATTCACCTACCATTTTGTTCCCCTTCCACACAGCCTCATGCAAAGTGCTAATACACCAACCACCACAAAATCTTTGTTAAGAACGATGGCTATTAATAGTTTTCTCCATAGAGGCTTCCTTAATAAATGCACATAGTGAGTCTGGTGAGGATGATGTGCTTCTCCTGAAGATGGGCACCATAAAAACCCCCCAGCAGTAAGACACAGACTCCCAAGCAGCACAAGGCACTAACAGGCTGACCAAAAGAACAGAGATCAAAGTCTCTCCAACTTCAACCAAGCCAAGATTTCACAGCTAGGGTAAGGGAGTAAGAACTGTTTTTATCTTCCTAGACGCTCCATGTGCTGCCTCCATTGTCCAAGCTAGGTCCTATGGCATGGTGCCTTCTCCTGGAAATTTGCAGACCCAGCACTTAATCTTTGTTCATAGGCAGGAAAGAAACTATCGGCATCAGTCAGATTCAGGTCCTTCCTCTGAATCAAAAGACACACTTTACTGCCCTATGTCATGCTGGAATACACATTATAAAAACAGTCTCAGGTAGCCAAGAACCCATCACAGATACAGACAGTATTTCTAAGAAATACTGCCAAACCTTGCTAGTTTCCAGTGAAGACACACCAACCTCACTGCCAAAGCAGCTACAAAGTAAAGGCAATTAAAAAAGATCAAGAAAAGGGAAAGAAACTTAGGCAGGATAGCCAATAAAACACAGTGAGCTGAATGTCACAACTCTGGCCACTGGCCACAATTTTGTATCTGAAGAAAACTTAATAACTAAAAATAACAAGAAAATCTGAAGTGTTGGGAGTTTTCTTTGCTTAGCATATAACACATTTCTATTCCCCTTTCTCCATTAGCCAAACGAAGATCAATGTATCTATAAAACTCAATGACATGTTAATGCAAACCTTAAAAAAGATAAAATGCCTTTTATCTCAGACTTAGGAAAACCTAATAAAGAATTAACAGTCCATGAAGCCATGGAATTTCACTCAAGGCTTTACTTTATGCCAGGACTTCCTACTCCATTAATTTTTGATGAACAGGTTTCCCCAGGCTTTGGGACATGTCGGTACAATTGTACGTTGTCATTAAAATTGGGCCTATATTTTCCTTTGAAGCTGGGATAGGAACTTGTTGTAGCATGCAGACTTAAAATACAGACAACACCCACAACAGATCAGAAATGTAAATCTGGAGTCACTGTTAAGACAAATATGAAAAAAACGTGAACAAATATTGATTTTGATAATGGTGTGAGAGTTAATAAATATATGAGCTCAAACTTTCACCTACAGGATGAGCACTTTGGATCAGAGCTCATTTGTAACATCAGCATTTCAAATTTATATCAGAAGCAAGTGCCAGGAATCTAACACAACACTAGATGCTGAATCTTTAAAGGGATGCAGTCAAATATTAGTCTAGGATTTCATTCAAGATTGGCTCTCAGAATTAACAAGCCTTTAGTAAGTGCCATGGCCCATGCCGGGAGACTGGGATACAGAAAGCCAGACGCCCCCAAGCTTGGTGGGAAACTGGGCTCATCCAAGTTCCCAGCTATATTTATTTCTACTGACAAGCACACAGCAGCAATGCAAGAAATTTAAAATGCCAGTACTTAAAAAAACCCATTATATTAAATCTAATACTTTCAAAAGTTTACATCTCTTAAGAGGTCCTGAATTCCTGCAGCCCCACTGACATTAGAGAAAATGCAGATGCTTCCCACTTCTGCTAATTGGGGTGGGCTTGATTTGGATGCCAAGGAAAAGGCCCACTCCTTTTACAGCTCCATGGATCCATGGATGAAGACTGAGGCCACAGCAGCCAGCTCTGGCTGGCTGTAGCAGGATGCTTTCCTAGGGGGAACATGGCGATAGCAGGAGAGGCATAACACAGAGCCCAAGATCATACACTCTTCAAGGCTGACAGGCTTGTGAATCAGCACAGGGAGAAAACAGAACTAAACAGGGAACACAGTCCGAGGAAAAGAAGGAGGCAACAGTCCAGGAGAGACTGACAGGAACAGCAGTGAGCAAAGAGGAAGTGGCAAGAGTAGAAATGAAACTTGACTGTACAAAGATTGAAAACCTGCTATTTCCATTAAATATACATCTAAAAATAGAAACCACCAATCATTGGTTCAAAAACCTAAAAGCCATACATGAAGCCTTTCCATCATCCCTTGGATGAAGATGTCCTGCCCTTAATCTACCATAGTCAAGTAGGGAGAAAAGCTTTCCTGCCTCAGAGGTCACACCTTCACAGAATCCTTCCTAAGGGCTAAAGCTCCCTAGATGCTGCCAGTCTTGAGCAACATTTGCATCAGTTTACCTGGGACCATCCTCACCTCCCTTTCTACCTCTGCTTCTCCTCCTGCTTTGGGAGAACAGCTGCTGCTCCCAGGCACTCCGAGATTAATTATTCTTGGTTTCTCTCCTGCACAGTGCCTTGATCTGGCAAATTTATTTAGGTAACTTCTCAGGCAGCATATTTATCTGCTGGCCTTAGCATAAAAATCAACATCTGACAAACATCGTGCAAGTTGGGTGGAGATTGTCCTCTGCAAACTTTACCACCCTTATTCTGATAGACTTCGACCTCATGGCAAGAAGTCTAGCCTCTTCCCTACTTCCCACTTGAGGCATAAGCAAAGGTCTTGGCCAAAGTGAGAAACCTGGCATGAGACAACAAGAGAAGGAGAGGACGTATCTCCCATCAGTACACAGGGACCCAAGCTTGAAGCACAACCACTGCCTGATCCATACCACTGCTCTGCCAGTCAGAATCATCACCAAAGAGAAAAGACACAAAGAGACGAAGAAGGATCACCAAACACACCAGAGAGGGAAATCCACATCAAGACCCCATTTCCACAGTCCCATTGTAGAACATGCCACTGAAGACATGCAGGCACCCTCATCAACCACTTTCTCATCTCTGCATTTCAGCTCAGGGTAAGGAGTTAAATGACTCAGTTGTCCTGTTGTGAGAGTATGGGAACAAGAATTACGCAGTTCTGCCTCAACATACAAATGCTGTACATGGAATAACAGCCCCAGATGTATCCTGCACTGCAAATCTTGTTGGCAAAAAAAACCCTTATTTTGCCATCTTTACTCACCCAACATCTCATACACACCAAGTACGTCTCAATCACCAAGGTGGGATGCTTAATTAATCAACGGGAAGCACTGCCTTCCAAGGGCAGCCTATTCTAGATCTCTTCCTGGCTGATCTTCAACGAATGTTCTGTCACTCTTACTCATATAGCAAATTTCTAAGACTTTTTTTCTAAGATAAATCTAATTTCTGCAAACAGAAGAAATCACTCACTGCTCTGTGCACTGGGGTTCAGATCCTTCATTGCCTGACATGGAAGATTCCATCACCAGATCCCCAGATTTGCCAAGAGTCCCTTATGGGAGCCACTACTTTCAAGAATTCTTACAAAAGCCTGCTGCAAGCTTCAAAAAAGCAAACAAAGAGTAGGAAAATATAGACTTCATAAAAAGCAAAAATCCTAGCCCTTACCTTCCAAACACACCCTTTGAACCTCACCATCTCCACTGAATTTTAGATGAAACTCAGAGACAAATATTTACAGGCACCAGACTATAAATGAACCTCCCTTTTGATGTCACCCTCCTACCTTTCAGTTCAAGGCTGGGCAAGACAGAAACTTGAAGATGAAGGGTGAACTAGCTCAAGAGGGGGAACTTGTCAATCAAAGCTGCTAATGCAAGCCCACAACAAAACTCCGGTTTAACCTCAGCAGTGGTCACCCATCATAATGTGGCACTTTGACTGCTTGCAATCCAGCTCTCAAAAACAAGGATGCTGCACAAGTCTTTCTGAAACCCAAGAAGGAAAAATGCACCTGTCTGCTAGGCACCCATCAAGGCTTCCCAAAGTCTGCAACCAGATGAATTCTCAACAAGTTCCAAGTAGTTATGGAGAAGAAAAATATCAGTATAAAAGATTAATACAGATACAGGCTCCCCAATGCTCCACTATGTGCCTGGCACACCATTTCTCAAAAAAAATGAGCGTATCTTACATAACCACATCTGACTAGGGCACAAGGTTGCACATGGAGAGATCCTGTGTTTTCCTTCACCCCAAGTTCCAAGGACACTGGGCTGTCAAACACACACTGAGAGATGCTCTACAGCACAGTTGGGAAAGCATCACATTTAAAACAACTCCATCCAAGAATGCAAGGTGCACACTCCAGGGAGCTCCCCAGCACATGTCCATGGAAACTGGAGGTATCCACAAAGGAAGAGATAACCCAGAAGAGGTAACATTCTTCTTCTTGGCTCATGTCTGAATTTATTGGGTTTTGCCTCTTCACACCAGGAGAGGTGAAAGTGCTTAACTGAACCCCTGACATTGACTGCAAGTAGGTTTTGCTTCAACCAATTTATTTAAACCTGCACAGTCCTAGAGCTCACCTCGTTTCCCTCACATTAGCGTCTTAGACGCCTGTTGTCCGAACAACAGTGCAGGATTCACAAGACATCATCATATTTTAAACAGAACATTTCTGCAGTTTTCTTCAGGAATATTAGTTTTCAGAAATGCAGGATACTTATTCATGCAGTTAATCGGATAGATTGTAATAAAAACAAAAATATCTGTTCCTTCTTCTTAGTGTAGGAGTAAAAAGGAAAAATACAATTTTAACTGATCAACATCCTTATCTTACTCTTTCCTGAACATTTAATCACAATGTTTCCAGCATATACAGTTTGCAACAAATACCCAAACTAGTTAATTTTCCAAAAGCAAGAAGCTTTACAAAACCTGTAAAGCAAATAAGCCAATCTTCACCTTCTGAATGTAAAGGTAACCCACAACAGTAGGAGATTAAGTCCCAGGAAGTGTGGGCTTTAACAGTACTGCTATCAGGACAAGCATCAGGGTGCTCAGGCAATGGAGCAGCAGTGAGGAACAGAGGCAGTGAAGGCTGAATTCGTGCCCTACCACAGACCTGGGTAATCCCCATCTTGGGACTGTGCCTATGCTGTCTCCAACAGCGCAGCCCTCACCAGCTTCGAATCTTGTCATTTTATCAATGAGAAGCAGGCATGTGTGAAGAGCAGCTTTCATTGCACTTTATTAAGTTTTTAGCATTAACTAAAAATCAATGGTGTGTCATTAATAAAATTCCACCACAACAAACCAATTAGTAAGACTCATTAAATTTTTATGCATGTTACTAATGTGCATGAAGCCAGCTGACCTTTCAGTGATTACATACTTAAGGTTTTCTGCCCTCACGTTACAGGAGTTGCAATGCATGTTCCAAAAAGCAAAGCCTGGCTTTTCCGTGAAGCTCAGCGCTGGCTTCTCCCTCCTGCCATGTAATTCCTGATCACACCTGCCTAGTACAGCAGAGATAAAGAATCAGGGAAGCACAAAGACACCTCCAAGCTATTTCCACCTGCAGAACAAATACAAGCAAAGCCTGGTCACACATGAGAGTATGTGGAAACACATGGACTCAGTAGTCACCAAGACCCGACCTCTGCAGGGACTGAAGATGGGCAGTCCCTGTCCTGCTTGCCCCTGAGACAATGATAGCTTCCATCTCACTCAGTTACTCACAGCAGGGTGGTGAGTAAACTCACACTGGCTGGTGGTTTCATAATACAACAGCCCAAATGCCAACAAGTCCATCCCAAAGCTGGCCTCAGTGCTCCCAAAGCTACACCCATGCCACTAATGGATGCATGGGGCCATTAAGTCAGTAAAGCAGAAATAAAAGAATTTAGGATTAAAATGAAACTTCTGCTTGAGTAAGGACTTCTGGATCAGGCATTAAGTCTGCCTGGTATCCCTCTCTAGTGTCACTGCACACCTATTTTCTCCTTGCAAAGCACAGTATTGATTTTTAAATATCTTCATTCACACTTAGGGGCTTTCCAGGACTGGACTTTATTCTTCAATATTATCCGCTGAACAGTGAAACACTGGAACAGATTGCCTGGGAGCACTAGATGCTATTCAGCACTGGCACTCCAGAAGGAAAGGCTATCTGCAAGGAATTTCAGAGGTAGAGCTAAGCTTTCACTGGGACAGAGGCACAGATCAGGCAACCCCTCCTGCACCCTTCCAGCCCTATTTCCCTCTGAGCAGTCAAGCACAGTCTGCACCTGAACCAACTAAGAGAGTTAATCTGCCCTCTGAGACATCAGCAATGTCTCAGTGGGGGGGAAGGTAACAGGTTATCCTACCTTTTGTCATCCCTCTAAAATCTGGTTATCTCACAGCTTATCTGTAAACCATACTCTGAATTTCTCAGATCTTAAGCAGTCACCACAATATATCGTACAAAGAGAGCAGCGACTTTTCAGAACTGAACACACATCTACAACAGTATTTCCTGGGTCCTGATACTGGCCTGTTTACTCAAGACTGGAAATACATGTACACTTAATTACGGAGGCAAAGTTTTGAAACCATTACAACAATTAAAATTTGCTGCTAAAATATTATTAAATGCAAAAGTCTAATATACAGTTACACAGAATCTATTTTTCCCCCCGCCTTCCCCTTAAAGAGGTTTGAGGGGGTTTTTAATCCTATTTCTACAACCTGACAAGCTCTGCAACAAATTCCTCCCTTTCTTATTTTTTCTGATGCACGATATCAGAAAAGTGCCCTTGCCCTTCCAGCAGACTGCAGAAAACTGAGTTTTGGCTCTGGACTCTCTCCCCAGCTGTAGCTCCAAGGACATGGCACTCATGCAGCTGCAAGTCAAATCTGTTCCTTGCCACAAGGCTTTCTGGGGCTCTCTGCCTGCACCCCAGCAAAGAGAACAAGCCTGGGCAGGTTTTCAAAACGGTGGCACATGCAAGGGCTCTCTGAAAAAGTCCACAAAGGAAGGACCACTTCAACAGCTTTTTGACCCCCATAGTGGGCAACAAGCCCTTTAGAAACACAACCCATATTCACCACGGGCATCAGTCATGTTTGGAGGGTTAATTTGTGAAAATACAGTGGTAAGTACTAAGAAGCAATATCCAAGTGACAAGTGCTTATGCATATTTTATGAAGCATCTTCAACCACAGTTCAATGTATCCAAGAATACTTCTGAAAAAATGGCAGATTCTAGAGGGGATTTGGAGAGGAAATAACATATAGAATAGGAGGACAGATGTTGCTAATTTATGATGCAAAGGCCTTTACTGAAAAGTGCATATTTTGCTTAAGATTCTCTACAAACGCTATTTTAATGCTGATTTCCTCCTCTTCAGAATTTCACAAACTCTTCTCTGTAAGAACTTCAGCTTGGCTCAGAAGTTCTGCTTGGATCAAAAGCAGCATTTGTAACCAGCAATTAAACCAGGGCTTCAGTATTGTGAATGTTTTTAAATCATATCCACTTTTTAACAATGCCATTTGAAAAAAAACATGACTAAGCAGTAAGTTGGGAATGTGAGGGTGTATTTTGTCCTTCTGACTTCCACTGCTGCCAGGGTTATTGGGACTTTCTGACCTTGGACTAGACTCAGAACAGCAGCAGTGTGGGAGCAAGTGAGATGGATGGTGACTAATACCCAATGAGGTCATAAAACAGAAGCAACATCATCTCCTGAAAAAAGAAAAGTAGCAGGATATATTGGCCCAGCTACTTCATCAGTCACTCCCAATGCCTCATGCATCATCACACATTCTTGCTTTTCCTATCAATGTTGAAGAGCATTTTGAACATGAGTCAGGTGGTTTCTCCTTTCCTCCCTTCCTACTCTACCCCAAAAGGTTTAAAATAAAGATGAGGAAGACACAGGGTTCACGTCCCACAGGCAGGAGCCTGCACTGCCTTTTTTCTGCTTACCAGGCCCTCCACACGGACATGTGGCTTCATTGCTCCTCTGCAGCTCTCCCAAGATGACACACACTACAGAGATTATTTTCTGCCGGCTGCAACACAACCAGGGGGGTCTGTGAAATCCTCCTTGCATGTAAATACCAGTTAAAAATAAAAAAGGAGAACCAAGCACCACTGACTTCTCCTTCTGGTATTCATTTCAGACACTGCTGGATCATTCCAAAGTGCAAATGAATGGCAGACACCACTGTGTGCAGACGCTGCACTGAAAAACCTGACAGGTTTCCAGGGCTTTCACTCTATGACAGGGCAGCTTTTGCTCCTGAATTACAGTGTTATCATTACTGCACATAAAGTGACTTTTAAAATAAATAAACAAATAAAAAACAAAAAAAAGCTACCCCCCACCGCCCACCAAAACAACCTTACAGTTATGTAAGTCAGCAATCAAAAACCTCAAGAATTCAGGTTCCTTGTACAGAACACTAGGGATGAGAGCACCAGGGGTTGTCACAGCTCTAACAAAAGGACAAGGCCAAGTGCTCCACAGCTGCTTAGCTTCACATTATAATACAGTCTCTCTCTCTATATATATATATATACACATATATATACACATGAAGTCAGACTTTTTCCGCGAACCTTGCGCAGGGTGAGGCAAAGTGGGTGCTCACTCAGGGAGCTCCAAGCCAATGCTTCATTCGCTCCTCACCTGTCAGTACTTTGTTTCCAGCATGATGCTTAGGCTGCCCTGAGCACAAGGCAGCTCATTTCTTCATTGCCTTTCTTTCACAACACTGCATCCCAGAGCTCAGCTAACCTTACTGGGTCTTCTCTACATAGCTCTGAGTGATCCTTCTGCTCAGCTCCACAGCTGGAGCAAGGCAAAAAGCCTAAAACCTCATCCACCATCCCAAGCATCTGATTTTGAGTGCCTCAAGCTCATTTCTTTACTTCCAATACACAACAGAATGCACTCAAATCACAGGTGTTCTGCTCTTCAGTTCCAAGGGGGGCTCTCAGCAATCCAGCAAATCAGAAATGCTGAGGTAGGATCCCAGAGAACAAGGAAAGGCAGCCATGGATCACTGAGGTAGCATGGGCTGCGTCTATTTCCTTGATGCTGCACAGAAAATCCATGGTAAAGGCAGCGAGAGAAGTTCCATAAGTCACTGCCAATCTCTGCCCATAGATTGTTCCAGCCCAAACAATTAATGACCAGCAGAGTTAACAGCTGCTGAAAGCCAGATCCTGAAAAGGTATGCAGGGGCAGCAATGCTAATTATAAGCAGTGCTGATGCCTGGGCTTACCAAAAGCAAGGGGGATTTATGCTTCTCCATTAGTGCTGCCTGGGATCATGTGCTGTCCATCACCACATCACACAGTTGCAGCCATGTGGCCCCAAGTACACCACTGTGAAGGAGGCTCTGCCTATGCCCTGTACCCCACCAGACCAATTCAAACCACCTGCTGCTGCTCCAGTCCTGGTGCAGGTCCCCCCAACATCAGGCAGCTTTGGAGAGGGTCTGGACACCACCAGCACAGCGCTGCACTGGAGGCACCCAGCCAGATCCAGCACAGCCTCCTGGAAGCTCAGGGCTGCTCTGAGCTGACCACACTTCATGCTCCCTCATTCCCACTGCGCTCTAGGAGTGATTACCCTGCAGAGCACTATCTCACCCACCACAAAGAGCATTTATTTACTTTTTTGTTTGTTTTAATCTGTTAAGTTGAAATTTCACTAGGCTTGCCTTCAAAACCACTGCATTACAAAGACATAGAACAAACACCAACTGTTTATAAACTAGGTTATTTATTTCCAGTGTATCTTCCTGCCTTTTACTGGTCATATCTTTTATCAGGAATAACCAAGTACCTTTCAAGTTGACAACCTGTTTGGTTTACAGCAGAAAAATACATCCACACCTCTTTCAAGCCTGCTCTTGCTGCATAGAATTCAATAGCTCAATGAACATCGTTCCTCCAAAGTTTAATTTTGATATGATTGACATTCTGTTTTGGGTTTTTGTGTTAATCAGTATTACTTCAGGATGGGCTTCTGATGGCCAAGCGAACTTTTCAAGATCAACAGTGTCAGTGCCAGAACCAAGTATCCCAGTCCATATAATGCCCAAAATTATACTGTCTAAAACCAAGAATAATCATAATAAAGATCCAAGTAATTTTGAGATGATAGGCCATTTCTAGTTAGCATTAAAAGGAGCTGGGCTTCAAGGATATAGGAAGAAGATCAGCTAATGAAGACTGACAACAGAAAACAGTTAGATGCTGACTTGGGGAGTAGCTTGCAGGGATGCCCAGACTGCTGGGCATTGCATGGGACACACACAGCTAGAAGACTTCACGGCACAAGAAGAAAGCCTGAAAACAGAGACCACCTATGTGCAAAGTAACACAGAAGGAGCCTGAACACTCAGAAACGGACCCCAGATCTGCCTTGTCCATTGACCCCTTACACGTATGCAAGAATCACAGTGGTGGACCGAAGCTGAGCTGCTTTGCGGGGTGTGTGGCCACATCCCATACCTGCTGTTCCCCTCCCCTGCCTGCCCTCCTCCTCCCTCTCCTGCCATCACCTCCATCTCCTCACCAAATGCTTGCTTCACATCACTCTTCCCATCATTTATTTCCTTTTGAAAGGGCTGATTCACAAGCAATAATCAGGCTTTCGTGTTTTAATGTTTTGATTGTACTCAGTCCCTTGCTCTCCCCCAAACCCCCTCCAGGTTCACAGCAGTGACACCTTCTTTCACATTCCCTCTCCAAGAGCCTTCATTTCTCTCCCTAATTGAATTGTTGTCATGGAAATCATTCCTCCTCTCCATCTTACTGAAAGGCTTTAAAAAACCCCAGCCCCTGCTCTACCACTTTTCCAGCCATCAGCCGCACCATGTCCCCTTCCAGCACACCACAGCCCCATCAGCTCCTTCTGCCACACACTAAAGCTCACAGGAGCCCCCTCACTGCCCTTCTCCCACAGCCATGGGCTGACCCGGTTGGAATATCCAAGCACCAACACATTAATTCACTTTAGTAACTCATTATGGTGATCACTGGCTTTGCTACCCCACTTTCCCCCTCAGACATGCAACAGCTCTGGAACCATTAAGCTACCAAAGTGCAGCCACAGCCACCTGTTCTCTGTCTATATATATATTTATCTAGACGTAAATGTTAAGTGTTTGAGTATTTTAAAATTTTAAAAAAATAAAAGCGTTCCTGCTTACATAACAGGCGGTAATTCTGCAGTCGGGAAACGCTGTTTGTTTTATAACAGGCTGGAAAGCCAATTACCGAAAATCACCCTTGATGAACTTCCAAGACAAAAGGGTGCTGGCTCCAGGCACAGAGCAGGGCTCATCAGGCTCCAAAGACACGCAGGAGAAAATAACGGTGCTCGAAATACAGCCCGTTACAACGGGAACCTGCGCTCAGCCGCTGTGAGGTACCGGGAGGAGCTGCTCCACCCGGATACGGCCGGTTCCAACCGGTTCCACCACAGGGCGGGGCTGGTAACGCCTGCAGGAAACACATCCAAATAAGGGCAAAACCTGCTCAACGAGGGGAGAAGTGTGAGGAACGGCCCCGTCCCGTGCGGGGACACGTTCCCTAGAGCGGCAGCGCTGATCCAAGCCCCGCCTTGAACACTGGCAGGGATGGGGCAGCCACAGCTTCTCTGGGCACCCTGTGCCAGTGCCTCAGCACCCTCACAGGGAAGAGCTTCTGCC
>JANHGB010050374.1:0-33447 GCA_026283785.1 Coracopsis vasa | reverse complement strand
TGTGCCTCCCTGCCACTAGGTCCTGGTATTTTACCAAGGAAAGCGAGCTGGTGTGTTAGTGAGAGACACAACCCAAAAATGCAGGAAAACTCCTGGTGTTCAGTTCTGCACAGCGGGAACACCAACCCATGACCATGGGGCTGGTGAGCAGGAACACACCACTTTCAGATTCCTGGGTAATGCCAAATAGCCATGGGAGGTGCATGAGAATGAAATTTGTCTGAGAAGGAAAAAAAGCAGAGACAGAGGGGACTCTTCCTCATTTTTTGCCTAATTTGATCTGAATTATGTGCTCATACTCATCAGCCAGGAGTGGATTTGGAGAAAACAAGTTACTACAGGGGCTTTAACCTTCTGCATAGCTCTGCTATATCTCTGCATGGGCAGCCTTTAGCCCACTGCCTAAGTCAATTTCTCCCTTTGATCTGGCTCAGTAGTCTAAAAATAAAGTTAAAATATGAACACTGACATCCATATCACAAGGAGCGTCATGGCAGGAGAGGAGTTTTAGTTGAGGAAGAGGGCTTAATCCACAAAATAACTTCGGCGTTTTGTCATACTGAAAACCCCTTCCAACACCTACAGCCTGACTAAGACATTTGAAAATACAGATGAGCTTCTAATCGATACACAGCCTATCCTTGGCAGGAAGCAAAGCATAACAGCGCCACGTTATACATCCACTATCCCAGATGGACAAATCAATGATTCCCAATTTTTCTGAATGCCAGGTCATACCATACCCTTCCTTCTCCTCACTGCTGCACTGGTTCCTAATGAGCTTGAAGGTATTTCCATAACAGAGTGAACCTGTCTGGTGATCTGGCCTCCCTTGTGGTGTTTGCTACAGAATTTCAGTTAACCCCAGCTTCAACAGCAGGGACTCCAAAAACATGCACCACTCTGAGGAAGCTCCAGTTGATGGGCAAGGCTGGCATTGCTTGTCCCAACGTCCCATCTCTGGTTCCACCAGCTCCAGCTGTTGAGCTTGTAAACAGCTTGGAGAGGAGAAAAGCACCAAGAGCTTTGGGAGACATGAGAAAGAAGAAACCTCAGTCATAGACATGAGGGTTGTGGAATAAAAGCTAAGTCAATTGGTAAGACAGATCTACACAGAAGCCTTCCACCATCCAAACCCCCTCTTCTCCCATTATTCCTTGTTCCCACAGTTTGCTTTGAAAACAGTTGCACAGAATCAGGTTCTAACTGGAGAGCCACCGTGCATGGATGCAACAACAGGAAAGGAAGGGAAGGATTACGGGATATTCCCTCCCAGAGCCACTGTCCTACCACAAGGAAACCTGCAGGATGCCAGGGACAACTCAGTGATGGAACTAACACAAATCCAGAGGCACATACACACCAATGCTTGCCTGGGCAGGAAAGTCTCAACAGCAGAGCTGGCTTAACATGCTCCAACAAAACGATTTCGTGGGAGGGCTGGTGGCATCCTCCTGCTGTGCTGCCCATCCCAGTTACTGTGTGCAGCCTGCCCGGCATGGTGAAACAGGAAGTCTGGTGCCAGCCCAGGCAGCAGTGCTGCCCTGAGCCCAGCAGCAGAGAGAAGACAACTGGAGCTGTCAGCTGGAGGAATCCCACCTCTGGCTTGGAGGCCGCCAGGCAAGACTTAGGATGGCAGCCTCACTTTGCAAACATTATCTCTGCTTTACGACTGGAGAATTGAGACACACACTGATGAAGCGCTGTCTGAAATTCGAAGTCCAGCCACTGCGCAGAGCAGAAGGCAGATCTCTTGATCACAGTCTAATAACTTAAACCACAAGAATATCTTCTACTGTCCTCCATCCAAAAGCCTCAGTACTCATTAACCACCCGAAAGGGAGCAGGAAAGCCTACACACCAATTAAATCATGGTTCAGTGAAACATCATTTTTGAGATGGATGCGCTGCAATATCCCGTGCGCTCTTTCTGCAGGGTTGTGCTTTACAACTGCTGTAGCACGGAGTTAATGACACACGAGTTCCGCTCTTGTTAGGATTTTGCTGCCTGTGCTCGCTCACAATGGCTCCCGTATTTATTAGCAGTTTGATAACAAAGTGAAGCACTTGTGAAACTGGCCCCAAGCTCCGCTCGGTGAACTGTGAATTAACTGTAAATATAATTAGAGCCATACCTCACACTCGGGACTGGGAGGAACAGGAGGTCTGCCCCAGAGCTGTTACTACAGCAGTACACAAGTCCAGGGCTGATAAAAATAGCAGCCCCAGCTAAAAGAGCAGAATGAATTACATCAACTGTTAAAACAAGCTACGCGGAATGGTTGTTCCTCTACCTCAAAACCAAGAGGAAATTCCTCAGTCCTGCCTGTTTCAGGAATGAGTGACAGTTTGAGCAGTCACAGCCCCTCCTGTTACATTACTGAGTTCCAGGAAGTCTGACTCCATGAAGCACTGCTCAGTCACAGAGAAAAATTAAGCCAAAATTTTTCAAGACACATATTCAAACTGATTTCCAAAAGTACCCATCTGCACCCGTTTAAGAAAGTCCAGCCTCCTGGTCAGAGGATGCACACAGCCATCAGGAGCAGCAACAGCCAGTCCTCATCAAGCAGCTCCCTGTCCCCAGTGAGGGGACCAGTGCTCTCATAAGATGAGCAGTAAAAGCTGAGCAAGGCCACAATGGAAGGGCAAAGAAAGCTGTGAGAGCTGAAAAACTACAGTATTTTCAGGAAATGATGTACTGTTCACTCTGTTGGACGAGGGAAGGCCTTAGCAGGCAGGCAGGAAGGTGATAGTAATGGGTCAGCAAAGACTGGAGGGGAGCAGAAACAGTTTTAATTGAGAACAGTAAATATCAGATGGAGGGATCCCAGAAAGGAATCCTGTAGGAAAACAAGGTCTTCCCTCAGAGGGCCCCAGGAACAGGCTCTGGGGAGGGGACGAATCCCCATCACAGCAGGTTTGAGGTTCGGCTCCCTGCTGTCCTGACCTCATGTGGGGGACTGTCCTGCTCCAAGCAGGAGCCTGGGCTAGAAACCTCCAGGCAATTCTTTCAGCCAACATTTTTATAGTGTTATGAGGTATCACCTGTGTGACGTGAAATGAGATGCATTTGGTAAGAGGAGGATGCAGGAAAGCACAGGCCATGAAAAAGAGGCAAAGCAGGAGGCTGAAGCCCTGAGGATGACCTGCCTTTCCACAGAAACAGCTTTTCTATGGAAACAATCTGGTCTTTTACAGGGCAACAAGCTCACATCTGCAGCAAAAGGGAAGTTCTCAGCCAAGATGTGCACCCCTTCCCACTCAAGCCAAGGAAAGAGGCTCAAGACTCTTTGCCATGGGGAGGACCTGCACAAAGAGCCTCCCACAACCCAGCTGCATCCTTCAGCCTCTCTGTCCCATGGCAGAGGCATTTCCCACTCATACCTCTGGATAATGCAGGCAAAACAAGACACTGCACCCATCCACACATTTCTGACTTAAGTCCATGACCGTAGAGGCAGGCAACATGGCATAAATCAAACAAAAAAACCTTGTAACATAATGTCTCCTTGTGTTGCCTTCTTCCATAAACAAGCAAGATTTATGCATTCCTGGGGCTATTAACAAGAGCGATTTGTCTTTATTTCTGCGCGTAACTAATGGAGACACCAGCAACATTGACAAGCCTCGTGGGATTAATTATTAAAGCCGTTTTCAAGGGGGTATCTACGGGCTTGGCTCCCCTCATCCTAAAGGGAACATCAAGCATTTTTCAAAGCATAGCATGAAATTCCATTTAAGAGACCGATGGCCCATGTGAGTACAAATCATTACCAGGCTCGGACGCGGCCTACCAAAAAGTTACAACACCCAAAAAGGTTGACAACTTCCTCAAGTTGTTTTTAATTCCTTCACTGTACAGCTCTTACAGCAGCATGCTGAATCAAATCCAATGAGGCCAAAACCAAAGAACCCAAAAAGCCAGTGGGACCGTATGGGTTCACTCGGACTTGCTGATGGCCAGAGCCAAGGTGGTTCTTTTAGATACCCGTTTCAAACCAGCCTGGAGGAACCTAGAATTCAGGAGCGTTCCCTTTCTAGGGGAATCACACAGATCAGAAAAAACAATTAAAACCCCCATGGTCCCACAATAAATCAAAGGCTCAGCAGGGCTTAGTTCCCTATAGTTGGTCTCATGTTTTCTATGGGTTCATTTTCCTAGTGAGTGCCCAAAACCAGAATAACCAAACCAGGAATGGAAGGGGAAGGAAATACTGGAGACAGTTTAAACTTTGTAAATATGAGCTTCCACCAAGACAACACAAACAGACATGAGTCATTAACTTAATTCATTTTATGAAAAAGTTGAATAAAGGTTAATAGAAAATTACTCATTTTTTCCTTAGGTCGATTCTTTTTCCTACCCATCCTACATAATTTAATTAAAAACGTGCTATGGAGTTCCAGAGGATGATTAAAAATAACCTCTCATTTTCTATTAAACTCCTTCGGTTTGTACAGGAGTTCCTATAGAACCTTATTAAATTTCTGTTTACCTCTGCTACGTTTCATTTCTATTCCATACATCTTTTCCTTAAGTCCAAAGGGATTTCATGAAGGGGGTAGCTTATTATAGAAATATTCTTTCCCATGGCTGGCAGTTGAGATGAACATTAGATCAGCGCAGAAGAGCATCCACAGTGTAAGAACTCTTTAAAAGCAACATTATTAGCTTTGCTTACTGAATGGAGACAGAAGGAGAGTCGCAAAGATCTTTTCTAGTTATGACTGCTGTAACTGAATAAGCAGGTCGGTTATACCCGCTGGTTATTTTTTCCCAGCCATCTTGGCATTTGAATTCCACAGTGGCGCATGCAAGAATCCAACCCACAGCAACCCAGTCTCTCTCCGCAGGCTTGCTGAAAGCCAAGAATGTTTTTTCCCAGTTTTCTCATGTTGCTGTGGAGCTACAGTAGAGAGCTATGTAGCATTTATTAAAACAAGGCTAGATTGCTTTACAACAGGTAAAAGATATTCAACAAAACCAAAACAGGATCCAGAGCTCGCAGGCATATGAAACCTATTCAAAATGGTAGAGAACAGCTCTAATATCCTGACTCAAGCAGCTACCTCTTGCTGGCATCCTCCTTGAAAATCTGATCCAGCTAAATCCATCCAGCTGCTTCTATGTTCAGTCCATCCATGCTGGATTTCTGGCTAAGCCCTGCCAAGTCAGAAGCCAAGAAAGGCTTGTATAATATATCTAGGTTTGCTCATTGACTTGAAGGAACTACACAGACCTATTTTTCTAAGGAGCAAGTGACCAGCAAACTCGCACCCATGATGTACTTACACAAGCAGCAGGGGCAGCATTTGGAATTAGCACAGGAGACACACAAGGGCACGCAGAGGCTTGAAGCCACCCACAGAACAGCCTGCTGGCACGTCTGCCAATGCTGGAATCTGCAGTAGCAGCAGGAGCAACAAAAATAGTGGTGGCTGCTCCTCCTCCAGCAATGCAGTCACCCACTGCTGCAGGAGGACAATGATACAACAGTGAGGAATCAGCTTTGGGGCTGGGAGATCCAAGTTTGATGCCAACTGCCTCCTGTGCAACTCTGGTTAAGTATCATGAGCTTGGCTTCACTAAACCAGGTTTGATGAAGCCCTGCAGACCTTAATGGGACTTAAATGCTTAAATACCTTATTGGACCTTAGTTTTTTCCATGCTGCTGCTTTCATCCCATGCAAATACATCAGCACTCCCCAGGCAAGATGGGAGATGAAGAGGCACTTGTAAACACCCAAGCACGTGTCCTGACGTGGGATGGGAGGCAGAGCAGGCACATGGCACGTGTCCTCACCACCAAGGCTTGAAAAAACAGGGCCTACAAGGGCAAAAAGAGCCCCCCCAGGAGTTCTGCCAAGGTCTTCCCTGGCCCATGGCCGCCTGCCTCCACAGAGCAAGATTGATGCACTAGCAAAATATGCCATTTTGAAACTAATTGCACAACAAGAAAAGATTCTTTAATATGATGCAGCTGATCCTAAGGGGAACAATTACTAGGAGATAAAAAGAACAGAGGGGAAAAAAAAAGCCCAACCTTCTGTGTGCAGAAGATGGATTTACACAGTTCTACATTTCATTAGGAAAACCTTCTGTGGGTTCCACAGTCACCTTGAGAAGCATTAAGGAGGGAAAGGAGAAGCCAGTAAATGTTCAGGAGCCAACATTGCAGTTCTGCCTTCAGGTAACTGTGCTGCCATTAAAGGCCAAATCTAATAAGAACTCTCTCTGGTTTGCAAGCCAGAAAAGCCTTCAATAATCAATTAAAAAGTGAGATAAGACTGCAGCTGCTTCCATGTACATGGACCACTCAAGTCTGGGTCCCTCATCAGTTTTCTGAGATCAATACACATCAATGCATCGCTGTTAGGCACATATCTGTCATCCCTAAAAGCTGCAATCAAATACCAATGCCTGTAATAAGAAAAAAGCTGAGACAAGGTTTGACTAAACCAGTCTCTGCCCTGAGAATGAGGCACAAGGACTGAAGAGAAACCTCTCTTTATAAGGAACACCAAATCACATGAAAGGGGCTTGTATTCTTTAAGTCCCAGGCTGAAAATCCCAGCTATTACCTGTATGCAAAGGACCTTACAGCACGTTTGTAACTGCCATGAACTCAGTTCCCCCAATTTTATTGCTACTGAACCTTGCCTATGTTTCCATCCTAACATTAGATTTTCTTTCCTGAATAAACCAGAATAATTCCTCATTTGAATTCCAGTGCACAACAGAAACAGCCTGTAAAATCTTAAAAAGAAGCCAGTTCCCTGTAGCAGAATAGAAGATATATTAGGCTTCAGGACTGTATAGAGCAGAACATAAAATTAAACTAACAGACATCATAGAGTTTGATAGCATCTTCCAATCTCAAAGATCTCAAAATACATGACTAACTGCAACAGCCATTGCTCTGTTAGACAACTGCACATCTCTAAAGTGAATCATATATTCAAGAGAGGAGTTTATAAGTCTTTATGTAAATGGGAAATACTTTGTCGATCCACTAAATGCTACCAGCTCTGGAAGGGAGCACAGCAGCTTGACACAAAGGTCCTAACATTCACCATAGGTGTGCCTGTTCCTCCAGCTCAGTTTAGACAGCAAGAGTAAATTAGCATTTACTCTCTCACCAGCAGAGAAAGATCATCCTATAAATGTATTTTCATCAGCTTTATGTAATTCAGGATCTTCACTTTCTTTGCCCTGCCCAGAACTTAACGCCTCAAGAACATATTTTGTGGTTAAAAATTGGTATTGCTACAAAGCAATGCAATAATAACATCCTTTTTTGAGCCATCTCCCACAGGCTCCTCACTAGATGCTTTAATCGAAAATGACAGTTAATAGTTGCCTCAGTGTTTTCATTAGTGGCTACTTTTTTAAGCTTCAGTTTTGATGGAGATAGAAGGAAAGCAGCACAAGCTGTTGTAAAGTTTCTGTAGTTCCCAGTTCAGTGTTGTTGATTCAAAACAGTCCAACTGGCTCTTTTTTAAAACTCTTTTATTATGCACCTTTTAAGAATAAGCTTGGTTTATCCTTTATCCTCTTCCTGCAGACACAGGAGAGTCAGATCTATACTCAATATCCAACTTCCACAAAGAAAAACTCATTTTAACAGAAATACTTTTTTTTTTTAATGCAAAACCTAGAATTCAATTTTTAGGACTCTCCAATAGCTCCTGATGCTGATAAACAGGAACATAATCCAAGCAAAATAAGTGTCTTCAATCCTCGCAGCTGAATTCCAATTTCTGTGCAAATTTCAAACTGTGCCCTCCAGCCCCAAGATAGTAAAGGCAGTGACCTGATTTGTTCTGCCAAGTATGTAACGTGTCATGAAATACTGCAGAGGAAAGCCCAAAATTAGCTATTCCAGCACCTTCAGAATCAATGGCAAACCCCACAGGACTCTCCTCCATAGCCACCGAGCAGCTCTCCAAACCCTGACATTTTCTTTATGAGATCTTGTTTTCCAAGTCATTAATTTGTCAGCATCTGTACAGTATTTCCTAACTCCAGAAGAGCAGCAAACTAAAGCATCTTGAAATCAAAAGCCCAAAGACTTCCCATCCGTTGCAACCCACAGAAAACAGCTGGCTTCCTCTTCAATATCCACTGTAGCACAGCAGTGCCCTCAAGCCTGTACATCAACGAACCCAGTTCAAAGCCAGAAGGTTGGTTTGCCTTCCTCTCTATGCTCAGCAATAAGCACCCTCTCTTTCACCCATGATGGGAGCAGACTTCAACAGGGGAAAACATCAGGCTGAGAAAATCTGGTTGAAGTCAGATGTTGAGCACTTGAGCATCCATAAATGCAAGGATCCTCCAGTAGCAAACAAAAGGAAATCAACATCCTGCAGGACTAAGCTTGACTCCCAAAGTTAGACATGCTTTTGAAGATCCAGTCCTTAGGCAGCCATCCTGAGAGATACCAGCAGCTATTCTTTGCCATATTTGACTTAAGGGAAAGACTTCCCTGAGCAGAGCCTGTCACATTTATTATTTTCTCTGCTTTCTGTAAAACTTTGTACCACAAAAAACAATTTTTATATATTTTTTTTTAAAAAGTAAGCTAACTCTAGAAGATCCTAAAATAGCCACTAATCCTTAACTGAGCCCAGAAAGCAGCCTACCCAAAGCCTGTTTGCAGCAGAGACCTGATTCTGTATTGTTCTGTGACTCAAACTCCTGCTCGCTGTCAGGGGAGTAAGTTGGGCAACACAGCAAGAGATATAGGCTGCAGGCAACCAGGAAAATCCAAGTCAGGCTGGATGCACAGTGAAAAACCTTTCCTGTGGGAAAAGCACCAACTTCAGTAGTTAACACTGTCTTTGCAAATGGCATTACAAAATAGGCCAGATATACCCAGGAACCACCCTCTGCCAGGAGGGGACAGCTCACTGTCACCACTGCAATGGCATTTCCTGCATGAGCACAAATAAATACCCACCTGGGATTTCATACCTACTTGAAATAGATTTCAGCTTTTGTTATGCCCTGTGCCATTCATGTGCTGTAACTACTTTCTGTTCCATTTAGTACGGCACTATATAAGACTGGAACCTTCAAAACCATCACTGTGATGCCAGACCAGCCCCACATGGAGCAGGCCTGAACCACCACCTAAGATAGCTTTAAATTGCCTGGTGGAAATGATAATTCCCTCTGCTAGGAGAGGGGCACTATCTCATTGGGAAGCTAAATTTATTTGGGTGAGGATTTGAAATGTTTCAGCTTCATTCAGACCGCCCAGCCACCAAGACAAATCCAGTTTAGCAACCGCTTGCCCCATCTCTTGCACCACACGTTGATCCAAGGAGGAAACACAACCTTTTGCTGAAATACAGTATAAAAACCATCTGAGCCTGGCAACTGAGAGTATCTTTCAAAAGACTGACCAAAAGCAGGACAAAACTTGAGATTTCTGAGTCACCCATTGCCTACCCATCCTGCAAGGCAAAGACTTGAGCATGTACCACCTCAGAGATTCATTTTTTATTCCTGATATAGAGGATATTCTTATAATTCAGATAAGAAGTAAAATCCAATTAGCAATGCTTGTGGCTTGTGGCAACTGTCAGCTGAAATAAAAGGGAAAATGCAGTTTCTGCTCCTACAGTCAGGACCACAACTGTTGCCACCCCAAGACAGGACATAGCCCTCAAAGGTAATCCCTGAGAGTGGCACAGAAACACCACCCTCATGACAGCATAAGGAGAGTCAGCAAATTACTTCTAAGGGCTTTATGGCCTCAAGAATACCAGAAGCGAAAAGAAAAGGAAAATAAAGAAATATACCTCATTTCACTTCTTCTATATGTGCTCCTATATACCATACATACTTCGTATTACTGTGTGCATGTTATTATCTAGGGATACATCAGAAACTGCTACCAAGGTAACACGGATAGTAATAAACAGCAACCAGTGGAAAAACACCACCAGGAAGACAATATATTTCCTCAGGTTGTATGTTCATTCCCCCTCTTATAACCCATTCAGTTATTAACACATCAAATATTGGATCTGCGTAGTTTGACATCTTTTGCATTTTATAAGAGTTAAGATCAGAGTTTTTAACAGCTCTGCTAAAAGAAAAAAACCTCTCATTAATAAGTGAAGATGAAGTGCTCTGAGATTTCTTACACAAGGGACTCTCCAGGAGACATATTGTGTGAGTCAACAGCATGTGCCACTCTCAGAAAATAACGCATGTGAATGAGATTTCTTCTCTGCTAGTTTTATTTAATGAACAAACAGAACAAATCTTCAGCACATCTTTCCAAAAGGATGCACGGCAAGGCACAGGTTAAGTTGGTTCTCAAACTTCACTGTGACAAGCAGAGAATTTTCCAATGCTGCTATAGATCTGGGGAGAATGGCTGCACAGGGCAAACAGGAGGATTTATTTCCC
This sequence comes from Coracopsis vasa, assembly GCA_026283785.1. NCBI lineage: Eukaryota > Metazoa > Chordata > Aves > Psittaciformes > Psittacidae > Coracopsis > Coracopsis vasa. The sequence goes on along the minus strand of JANHGB010050374.1, from coordinate 23,021 downwards.
TTTTTATGATAAGATGACAATTCAGGAGCCTAGCAAATCCTGAAAAAGAAGTCTCTAGTGGATGGATGCAAAGAGAAATGAGCCCAGGCACCTCTGCTGCTGCTTTGCCAATCACATTTATATACCTAGCCCAGCTCAGCAAAGGGAAAATTGAGCTCCTTCAGGGGCCAGATGGACTCTCAGTCTCAGGTGTTGACAGTTTTCATTTCTAAGCTGTTTTACAAATGAATGTGGATGTTTAGGGATGAATTTCCATTTTCATACAGTGCATGAGAATGGCTTTTCTGGGTATAGCTGTCTCACAAAAGAAGCCACTGCTTGATTGTGGCCCCAGCTCATCCAAACAAAAAAGGCTGAGGATATAAAGACTTTCCAGGAGAGCACTTGGGAAGGACTGTGGCTTCCCCAGCCTCTCTCTTACCTGCATGCATTGAGTCAGGTTCCTCACAGTAGCCCTTATATTACTGCTGTAATTATTATTATAGCAGCAGCAGCTGATACAATAGGAGGGAGGTGAGGTGGCCTTTACTCTGCCTCGCCAAACACTAACAGAATTACACATCCCGACCACACCACGGTGCCTTTGTAACTGCAAGTGATTCACGAGTCCAGAGGAGCTCAACTGGAATTTAAATTCCCAGGGGAGGCCATTGGGCTGACAGAAAGGAGAGGAAAAAGTAAAAATCTCAAAATGGGTACATTTGATCTGAACGCCTCGGAGAGACAGATATTGAACTCCACAGCACTATATTTAGACTCACTTTTCAAAGGATAAATGCACTTTAAATCTCTTCAGCACTGGTTTATCCTGCTAAAAGCAAAAGCACTATGCCTTGGAGAGGAGCATGGTGACCCCTCTTCCCACAGTGGCACAGGGCATAGGGAGCTTGATGATCCCTTCTCCACCTCAGAAACATTCACATGAAGAATGGGAGGAGGATACTTCTTGGCTCGAGGGCTGGGTGCCAGCATGCACAGAGTGGAAAACCCCACACAGTTAGAGACAAACCCCATGGTTGTCCCCATGCCTGTCCCTTGCCACCCAGTAGCACCAGGGAGCCCATTCCCCTGTGTGCAGAAACACCAGTCAAAGCAGGACAAATTACCTCTGAAGCAATTAAACACAGAACTAAAATGCTCATTTTAGATGACTAATTGTTAGACAAGATAAATCCCACGCGTGGCATACTCCACCTTAGCATCACCAGCCCAAATTCAGTACGTCGGGAGGTGCAACAAGTACTGCTCTCTTCAACTGCCTGTGAAAAGCCACATGGCAGTGATCTAGGGATGGGTTTTCATTTCAGAGCTGAGCCAAGCTGCCTCTGGAGTCTTGTCCCCACAGCAAAACCACTGAGCATCCACCTGGAGCCTGGGGACTGCTTGGGGACATGGCATATGAGATCACTGCTGACACAGCAGCTCAGGCCTTGCTCTGAATGCAGGTCAGCTCCTCCAAGCCAGTCTCGCTGCTTGCAAAATACAAACACAAATGCAGCACACCATGAGCTGGATCTGGCCCATGAAGAGCCCTGAAGGGGTATGATGAGACTCACCCCCCAAGACCACACAGAACTGCCTCTCTGCTGCAAAGTGCCACACCAGAGTGTGTCACCAAAGCTTTTACCAAACTGCATCCCAGCAAGTTGGTTGGTTGTGAGGAATGCATCCAATTTGAACAAGCCAGGCAAGACCCAGTGAGGCAAACACTGCTCACTGCGGGCTCTCCTCCAAACGCTGCAGTAATGCATTTTACAGAGAGCGATCCCCATGCTCTAAGTCAGCTCAGATTTAAGAAGCCACATACTTCAAATGTCTCCAAAGAGCACTAAAATGAAAACGCAGTCACAGTGCACTGGGACTACTGTGAAGCACTATGAAAGAGAAGCTAACATTTGTTTTCAATTACCCAGCACAGATTTGAAAGACTTAAAATTGTCCCCAAAGTATCAAATAAACGTTGTGTTTACTATGCTCTTGTGCATGGAAAACTAAAGTTATTTGACAACCATCTCCAAATACCAATATTTTACCAATATTGTACCAATATCATTATATTGACATAGAATGAGTCTCCCTGGGCTTCAAACTATGTTAAAACATAAAATTAGAAAGCAGAGGTATGCTAAACGCTGCTCTCTGAGATGTACAATAAATGCAAATGATAAAACTAATATTTTATTCCCATATATCCATTTTGTCCCTAGCAGATCCCATTGCCATTTTAGTCAAACTCTCCAAACAAAATGACACAGAAAGCAGGAAAGTTTGTGCCAAATGAAGGATGACATCCATAAATTTATGAACTAACTAGATTGACACTCAATGCAATGCAAAGTGTTTGCCAATCAATAGCCATGAGCATCAATTCCCCGTGTACAGCATTCCTGTGCCGTCAGTCTCCCACCAGCAACAGGCAATGCCATTTTCTGCTTAACTTTATGATCACTGTAATCTCCCCTAATCAATGTTATCGACAGGTCTGTGAGATCGAAATCCAGCAAGCTCTGAGGCAGCAGACAATGCAGAATGATGTGTGGTGAGGACAGTGCCTGGGGTATGCAGCGCTCCGGCAGTGTTGCTTAGCAATCCAGCCCATGTATGTCCATCCTTCCGCTGCTGCCTACACCCAGGGAGGAGAGAGATCTCCACAGCAATCAAAATACTGACAAGGAAAAGCAGGAGCAATAACTGCATGCAAAATAAATAACAAGTGCTCTGCCTTTTCTATGTGATTTACAAAAGTTTAACTCCCGGTTATTCGTAGCATCACAGGAAGCAGGGAGGTAGTGCTGATTGATTAAGGAAATGTCTTGCTTTCCCTGATAGCCTCCCAGTGACTTCACTGCAAAGCTTACTGTCCACAGAAAGAGACCTGAAAAGCAGCCTGCACTGGGAATTGGGAAAGCTTGGGCAGATCCAGAGTTATCTGTGATCAATAACAAACTTGTCTCTTTTTCTATTGCAAAGTATCAGCAGAGGGTAAACTTCTTCCCACTACCAGAAGGCTTTGCTGGGATCTCCACTCAGGATGGATTAACAGCACTGGAGATTGATTCAAGTCACTGACAGCTGTGACAAATTAAACCCATCATATTTAAGGGCTGCAATGCCATATGCCAGACATGACAGGCAGAGCTGTAGAGCAGTGCTGTGGGTTGCGAGATGTGGCCCACACTGTGCCTGTGGACAGGGCACAGAGGGGTCTGTGCTGCCTGAACCCTTACTCCAGCAGAGCTGCTGCTTATGCTTAGATGAAATGAGCTGCATGACCTGCAGTAATTGCCTTGCACATGAGGGCCAGAGAAACACCAGAGCAATAGCAACTGAACAAGCTGTTTTGGTTTTTTTTTTGTTATTCTTCACATTAAGTCCTTCAATTAAAGATTTAATTCAGATTTATTAGACACTTATTAGGAGCTAAATTCTGATTATTGCTAAAAGTGACCTGCAATATGCATAACATAATCCTTCATTTCTGTATTGCTCCCAAATACCTGCAAACAAGACCATGGGAAAAAACTCCAGCATCTCAGGCCCCTTTTAAGCATTTGCTGCAAACAGCAGGTTTCTGCTCAGTGACTTGTCCAGTTTGCTCAGTATTGGTACTTTCACCCTCCCAAGATATCGAGATCCCCAGTGGGAGCCAAGTAAATGGTCAGCAATGGTATGACAGATTGAGCATCCCTCTCGAGCACGTACAAGGGATGCCTCACAGTCTATGACTGAAAATCCCTCTGCGTCAAACGCTGTCAGAGTAGTTAGATCATAAACTAATAACTGTCAATCTCCATTTGTTTGCAGTGGCGCAAAGAGGGCTTTCATAATTCTCTTAGAGATATAAAATAGACACTCTGATTTTGCTTTAAATGAAAGCATGTGATAATGTTAGCTGCCAGTAAACCTCAAAGACAATATTTATACAGCATTAGAAACATTTGCAAAGACAGGAAGGAAATGCTTTTAGGTGGAAAAACCTTAAAATCTACAACCCATAACTTCTATGCCTCTGGTTAAACACAGTGTAGGATCTGTGCTTCAGCCTCCTGGAAAACCCCATCCACAGTAGGCAGCCCTCGATGATGCCACTCTTTGAAGCCTCAAAGGTCTTGCAGTGGGCTCAGAGGGAGGCAGCCAGGCTGTCAGCATTAACTAACACCACATCAGGTCTTCTACCTGTGCATGCAATGACCTGGCATCAGAGGTGCAGGAAAGAAATGCTATTGCCCTTGAATCGATCACAGTAGACCAGGCTGTGAGCCCATCAGGGAACCCTGGGGAGGATTTGATCTTCCATCACCCAACAAACACTCAGTTTTTGTTAAAGAGATGAGAAAGGCCTATTTTATCTGAGGCGGGAAGGAATACCTAAATATACACACATCTCTCTCTATGGTGTGTATGTGTATATATAGAATATACATATACGTGCAGAGACTTGCCAGCTTCCAAAGCAGAAGATGACAGCATGTTTTCATATAGTTCATCTGAAGAAAAGGTCTTGTATCACTGCTAGAGCAGAGAAAATTTCATCTTGAAACTAAGGAAAGAAGGAAAAAAAAAAAAGAAGAGAGAGTGCTTTGCTCCTCATCGTGCCTGAGGAACTTAACTATAGTGATGAGCAAGATATAAAAACCTCAGACAGCGAAGCACTGTTCTGGAGACCACGATATGCATAAAAACTGCTGCAAGCCCTTGTTAAATGTTCCTACCCTCCTACCCTGCAGCCCATACCTCCAGGGTGCAATTTTCAGGAGACAGAAAGATTTAATGCTGCCTTGGTTAAAATAACCCCCTGGATTCTCGCTGCAGAGACTGTCATGACAGTGTGTTCCTCTGCTTTATTATATTAATAAGCAGAGTCATTCAGCACTCAACATGATGTGGCTTATTTGACTTGCACATGACTGTGTCCCCAAGCTGCAGCAATACAGAGGCCTCTCCCCACCCCTCCTTGCAAAAAGACTGTTATTTTGAGGCAAAACATCCACAACTCCTCACAAACACAGACACACATGCAGCAGGTTGCCACAAGTGTGCAGAAGCAGGGGCTGAATTTGCCCCCAGCCACGTCCACTTTCCCCCAGCTCCTCAGGATACCAGGGATGACCCCTGCCCCAAACCCTCCACCCCACTCCCACCTGTCTTATCCCAGGAGCATGTTGAACCTCTTCTCAGCTGGTTAAAGCCAAACACAAGAAGAAAACAAAAGGCTATTAAAACTGTAAAAAAACCCCACATCTAACGCGTGAACAAAGCTCTCCTTCCTTTCCCTGGCTTGAAAAACAGCACCATCCTCCTTGTCCTTGCCTGAAACTACATGAACTTCCCCGTTACCTCTAGTTACTGCTCCCTGCCTTTATTTCACGAGCTGTGAGAGGCACATGGTGTTTGTGCACGCCGGGCAGCACCACTGCACAGCTTTCAGAAGCTACCCTGTTTTATCACTTTCCTGGAGTGTTTGGTTCAAGCACAAGCAGAAAGGAGACCGTGTCGCTGCTGCAAACTCTGATGCTCTTATTCACGTGAACTCAAGGCAGAAGGACCCCAGCTGATTTCCTGCTCCCCTTCTCATAAAGGCTTTTTATCTTTTCCTTAAGATGCAGCCTCAGTAATATGCTGTGTTGCAGAGGTTTTATACCATGTAAATGATGGATGTTGTTTCTGTACTGATTATGTTAAACCCAGCTGTTTATCTTTGCTAGGACTGCAATTATTTTAACAGTAATTGTAAAAATAAATTGGGGAGAAAAACAACAGGAACTTTCCAGTTTGGTTTTCAAAAGTAGAGCATTGCCAAGCACAATTTGACCTCAGACAAGTCACATGTAGCCACTTAGTTTAAAAATCAACTGAGCTTGGCCACGCAAGGAAAACAGACTGTTCTGAAGGGTTCTGGGCAGAAATGGGTCCCAAAAGGCTCAGAATTCAGACCAGCCACATCTTCCTCATTTACCACCACCTGCTCAAGCTGTTGCAGCACCCAGGTCCTCCCAGCAGCCAAACCACCATATAGAGCTGACAGCAAACACACAGGATAGGGTCAAAGAGCCCACAAGACAGGAGCGTTGACCGTCATCATCTCTTCTCTTTCCAACAGGCTCTCCCACACACAAAAACACCAACATGGACCAAGTATGTTTGAAGGTGCCCATTTTGCAGCTGCAGCAACTGCTCCCCAGCCCTCCACACAGTTCCCCTGCTCCTCCTCCTCCTCCTCCTCTTCCAGGGTCGCAGGCAAATGCCAAGCCATGGAAGTTGTTCTTTCATTTACAGCATCTGGTTCCTTGGCAGACTCCTCCAGCAATTATGTTCATAGTTTAAAGCTGCCTCTAGTTCTGCTCCATGGGTTTGCTGCTTTTGGCTTGCAGCAGTCACTTCTCATCTTCCCTGTCCATCATTTTGGCTGAATGTTGCTCTTGAAACATGGGAATTAGACCACTGGCATTTCCCTCTAATTAGGAGCAAAAATAAACAACACCCTATGTTGTTCTTTAAACACAAGCACTTCTTTTACTTTCACAGCCATATTTAGGAGGCCCTGGACACTCTCTTGGTCTTGAAGCACCATGTGCTTGGAGTCATTTGCTGAGAAACATCCACCCAGCACCTTGGAAATCCCTGCCTAGAAAGCTTCCAAGTCAGTGGGCTCTCAGAAGGAAGGATATAGCCCTACCTTAAAAACAAGGGAAGAGGGAAAATTCATGAGTGCTAAAGATCCCCCCCAGCACTGTGGGAAGTGCACTGTGCTTTGTGCTAGTGAAAGGCTGTGGATAAAAGGTGAGGGACAACGTAGATGCTGCCCCTCATCGTCAGCCTAAAGCGACCATCATCAGCCTAAAGTGACCACCTCCTGGGATAAGAGGATAAGCTGATGCTCAATCCAGTTTTTCTGATTAAAGCTGCCAACAATTAGCAGAGATCCATACACCTGCTTGAGGAGCTGCAGCTCATTCTGGATAAAGCAAGGCAAGGCCACCACGGGGTGACAACCTCTGGGCACCACTGGGAGCACAGGGCTCCCATCAGCAATCCCTGAAAAAACACCAGATGAGGCTTTCCAAAAGATAACATCCCAAACCACGCCACCCCAAGGGTGCAGAGTCACCAGCTGGGGGGCTCACAGCTTAGTAACAGCAGAATTAATTTGGTGGATAGCCAATTTGTAAAGAGGCATTTAAAACCAATCAAGTTCACACATTATCCTCAGGGGATGCTTCATGGAAGCAGCACCTTTGCCAGCTCCGTGTCTCACCAACAGAAACAAGCTGCAAGCCGTTCCGGAAACACACCCACCATGGTGGCTCCTGACCTCCCAAAACACTCTCCTGGAGGAGGGAGCGACAGCCTGGCTATTCATCATTGCTTCCTACCATCACTGGCTCAATGCCCGGAGCAGAATTAATTGGCCTGGCTTGCGAGAGTGTACATTGAAATGGATGGTGCTTCGTCTCAGAGGAAACCACAAGCCCTCGTCCAAACAACTCCCAGGACCACCAGGAATAGCTCACACACCTCCAAACCTGGGGAACATATGGCTACAGCCAACAACCATGATGGGAAAACCCATCAAGTAACCCTTTTCTTTGCTTTTAACAGAGGCACAGCTTAAACCTTCTCTACCTTTTTGCAAATATAGAATCATCATCATCATAGAATGGTTTGGATTAGAAGGGACTAAAGCCCATCTAGTTCCAACCCCCTGCCACAGGCAGGGAACACCTTTCACTAGACCAGGTTGCTCCAAGTCCCATCCAGCTTGGCCTTGAACACTGCCAGGGATGGGGCAGACACAACTCCTCAGGACTGCCTGCTCCACATGAGTTGTGAGTCGCTACCACGAAGAAGAGCTGGGACATGTGCTGACTGCCAGACAGACCAACATGAGCAGTGCAGCCATGGCATTAGCAAGGACCATAGCAGGCACGCTGCATTAGCATCCAATTAGCAGCCCTGTTGATTTAACAGGGCCATTGGCTCAAGTAATTGATGCTTGTGATGGGCAGGTCAGAGAAGGAGGGATGCTCTCCTCCCCTGGGTGGGAGGAAAGTTGGATGCTCTTTCAATCCCCATCCCCAGCATCCAAAGGCCCCATCTGGAGTATGGAACAAACAGACTGTAAATGGTGCTTCCTCAGCACAGGGGGTGCAGCAGGGGCTGGGCATCCTCATAGTATCAGCACTAATTCCCTGTGTGCCCTCCCTGCTGCAGAGGTACCTGGAGCCCCCCTGCAGGGTTCAAGGAAAGCATTCATCCTGGGCAGGTGGGGACTTGGGGAATATTTATCCTTTTTGAAGGAATAAGCCCATAAACAGAAAAGTACAACAGATTTAGGCATTTAAGCACATTTCCATAACTGCTTGCAATGATTCTCAAGCAGCAGCCTTCATTAAGCTGGAACTGAGGCTGAGAGCACCAATTAGCAGCATTAAAAAAAGGAATGAAACTGCTGCAGTTATCCCCAAACAAGGAGTAGAGGCCCAGCCTAACCTCTTGTGCCTGGCTTTGCTGGAAATCACAGCAGGTTAATGCTCTGGGAAGGTGGAAGGCACAGTATTTGGGACGGGCAGGCAGCCCCGTCACCCCAGGCAGCCACTGCAGACCCAAGGTGGCCGGTTGCACAGCACCATTTGGCTGCTGGGGGAGGACAGATGTAAAATACAGTTCATCTTCACATCACTGCCATCAAAGCAAGAAAAGAAAGGAAAAGGAGAAATCCTGAAAGGCACTGGTGGACACTTCCCTTGTGCATCAGATCCCAAGAGGAACAGGCAGCCCTGAACTCCTGCCCAGCAGGTCCCAGCAGCCGCTCTCTGAGAAGATGCTTGAGCTATTTTAAATCATGTGGCAAATGAAAATTACTCTTTTTTTTTTTCCCCATTCATTCTGTATTTGGGCAAATTCTTTAGCTTTATGCTGCGCAAACCAGTTCTGTTGGCAGAGCACAAGTGCATGGCCCTACAGCATCTCTGCTGCTCAGCTCCTGCTGTGGGTGCTGTTTTCAAGGCAGTAACATTACTTATCCAGTTTTCCTTCCCAGACTCAACCTGACCAGGCTCCACATAAACTTAGCCAAGTTTAGCCTTAGACTGGCAGCAAAGACACTCACTAGTCCAAAACACAAACCAATGGGAAAATCAAATCATCTATTTAAAGGGTGTTATGGATTTTTTTCTTCCTTTTAAGGGCCATGAGCAATTATTATTGTGCACAGAGATCTTAACCATGCCTTTATCCTCAGAATAAAAGTGGGAGAAGAGGAAATGATTGCTTTTTCATTATTTGTCAAACTGCCAGTACTGACACAAAGTCAGTGGACTGCCAGAAGCTCTCCTTTGATCCAAGTAAGTACCATTCTCATAAACATTTCAAATCTACAGGGAGAAAACCCAAAACCCCAGTCAAATCTTTCCAACATGATTCTAAAGATAAATACATAAACAACAAAAGAAATCCTCATCCTCTGTATATAAGACTTTGCCATTCAAGCAAGGCACAAAAGCTTTTTGAAAGAGATGCTGTCGGGGAGGATTCGGAACTGGACCAGAAAGCCAAACCTGAAGACTCGCATCATCAGCCCAACATCATCACTCACTGAGAGAAAAATACATAGATATAGAAAAGATTCTACACTGGGAACCGATTTACTTTTGCTGCTCCACAGAGCAATCATGCCCCAGGACCTGCAGCTAAATGGCTGGAGCTCACATAACTGGAACAGCAAAGGAAGCAGCGGAGAACTTTAATGGCTTATGAAATTCAATTGAAATTGATGGTTGGGAAAGCGAAACATTTAACACCCCAACAATTTAACACCGCTGCACACATGTGCACATACACAGGCACCTACATGGGCCAAAAAAGGTGAGAGCTCATTTTCCACTTGCTTACATGATCATGACCCCCACAGTGCTCCAGGGAAGGAGACAGCACCCTCAGACAGCAACTTAAACAATATATAAATATTTTAACACCTCTAGACCTTTTTCCACTGGAACCTTTAATATAAAATCTATCTTTTGTGAAAATGGCAATACATTATTACAACCTGCCCCGTTCACTGCTCTGGAAGATTAGAAGCCACGTTCTGCATTTCATCTTCTGCAGGAGCTCATAAACCATGGCTGCTATTTGAGAAGACTTTGAACAAACTGTTTGCAGCTGATGTACTTTTCCAACACGGATCTCTTTCGTTATGAAACCTGTCTCTGATGAACAATAGAAAAATATTGTTGACAGGGGTGTACTTTTCCATCAACTCAAAAATATCATTTTGCAGAATATTTTCACAGCTCAGCAGAAGGTGGAAAGAAAGGCAATATTATGACTACATAAGAAAGGAAAAAAAAAAGTCACTATAATTAGCTTATAGTAGTTTTCTTGTTGGTTTTAGCTTGCTTAAATAAGGTTCTTTACTAGTTAGAGCCAAATCTGACTTACAAAGCCTTCAGGCAAGACTCACGTTAATTAAAGATTAACCTGGGTAAAACATTCAGAATTTAGCCAAAACACTTTAGAATGATGCTTATATTCTCAAAGCAAGAACAAGAACCACCAGTAATCTTAACATTATTACTTTTAAGTGTTTCAGGTGCATGGTCAGTCAGGTGCTTCGGTTGCGTCACCCCAACCCAGATGCAGGGAAGGAACCGCCACATCCTGGCAAGCATCACCCTATTGTTTATGGAGTGATCCAAAGTGCATGGACACTGCTGAAGTCCAGAAGGATAGAAACACCAGGAATCACTGCACTGGAGCATCCATCACGCCACTGCCAGCATACCCCAGGAGCAGGCAGGGGACATGTTCGTGTGGGCACTTGAAACAACCGCACCATAACTGAGCTCACTCCCATGTGCCGTACCAGTTGATTCATGGGGAGGCTTTGATGTGCAAATTAATCATTATAACTTTTAACTGAGCTAATGTAAGCATCATATGTTGCTAATTACACAATGCAGGGGGAAAAAAATATTGCAAATGAATTTAACTGCTTAATCTAATCAGGATGGCAAGTTGTGTTTTAATTACAAATTGTTGTGTAGCAGCAAAGCATCTGCTGCAATTCAACAACTCTGGTCCCAAAACAAAGCCCTCATTGCATCTCACTCATGTGCTCCGTGTCCAGCTCCACGCACCACAGCCCCAGCAGCGCCCAAACACCAGGCTAAGTCAGTGGCACAGATCCTGGTGGCTGCAGCCTTGGCTGGGGAGGGCGGGTGCATCCCTCTAGTGTTGTTGGGGACACATACTTCCACCTGGCTTACAGAAATGCCAACCCGGAACACCTCTCCCCAACAACATGTTGCAACAGGGGCTCCTGATGGACACCTTTGGGATTGCCATATTCAGACCCCACCGTCTGTAACCCTTCTTTTAATCTGTATGATCGGTTCAACACACCAAGGCAGAAATCTCTACAATCTTCCTCCAACTTGCTGCCTGTCAATTCACATAAGCAAGAATCAAGCAGCGCCTTTGGAGCCTGCTTCCTCTATGTCCTTACTCAAAAAAACCCAACCCACTCCCAGACTTTGTCATCTCAGATAGTGCCTGGAGCAAGTTTTTACAACCAAATTAAAATCCTGAGTATTGTGGGGTTTAATGGAGGCACTGATATAGCCAAGCAGCCACAGCATAGCAATGATGCACTTGCATAATGCATCACCTTGACAATGCATTACCATGAGATATGCGACAATGACAATGTTCACTGTCCAACTGTACCTGTGGCAAAGAAAAACATCCACTTGCTGGTAACTCTGCTGGTAATTAACTAGAGAGTTTCAGGAAGGAAAGAATACCTCTGAAACATTATGGCAGATACATGGGATCTCAAAAGCAAAGGCAATCTATTTTTTCTTATTTTTTAATTCAGTACCGCTTCTGCTTGTCAAAAGGAGGGGAAAAAAAAACCCACAGACTCTGAGCATATAAACATGCTTTAGATTTTGCCAGTTATTCCTATTAAAGCAAAAACCTGCAGTATTTCTGTTGGGGTTTTTTTTAAACACCAGGGGGCTGATTACTGTGAAATGATCTTAGGTTTCTCCCACTAAGTGGACAGATGGATTGCTACTTTTGCAACTTCTTTTTTGCAGCACTGAATTCAGTTGCTGGCAGGAGTCTGCGTTCCAGCACTCCCCAGCATCGCTTCTCTCCTTGCACTTACCATCTAGCTTCCCAGCCTGAGGCTGGGATATGGAAGAGGCTCTGCACAGCTCAGGGATGCGCACGCACCCTCCAAGCCGAAGGGTGCACCCGACTGTGTCAGCACACCCCAGCTCCACACCTGCATTTTCCTGCCAAGGGAGATGGTGGTGATGCTATAGAGAGAAATGCCACCGGCACCAGCCAGAACAAAAATGAGATCTCTCCAGCATCCCAGCAAGCAAGCTGAACTTTAAAGGGTTCTGCAAGGTGACAAGGAAACAAAAGCACTGCTAGACAAAACCTGACTTCCTGACTCTTTTTTAAAAGAGAAATCAGACAAAGCCAAACACTTGCTGCAAAACTTCATCCCTGCTACCCTGAGGAACACAGCGAGCCCATTCATAATGGTAAATGATTCACAAATGGTTGTGAACATTTAGGGTCTCCGGCCAGCAGCCATTGCATTCACAACCCATCATTCTCACAGGAAAACACAGCTGGTCAGGAGAAGCACTTGGAAGAAACTCCTCGGCATGCAGGGAAGGGAACTGCTCATTCAGCAGGTGCTTTTTAGGAACCGTCCTCCGAGAGGACGCAGCCCAACATGCTCCCTGTTGGGCACCATCCTGCCACAGCCCAGGGACTGCAGTCCCTTTAAGAGAAGGACAAGGGACAGGAGGAAACACTCAGTTTGATCCAAGGAAGTAAAAAAACCTATGAAAAGCAAAGTCCCAGCCCCAGGAATGACTAAGCACAGAGCCAGGCAAAGCAGGCATTGAGCTGGCTAAAGCAGGCGCACAGCACACATTCCCAGATCCATGCCAGCTCTGAAGGTATGCCACACAGAAGAGCCATTTCTGGGGGAAAAACAACAAATCCAAACCTAAAAATAAGGACCTAATTCTTTAGCAAGCTACATATAATGCCTATGAGTACTGTTTGGAAATATCCATATCCATCCGTATCTCCAGCTGATGCACAGACAGCAATAGGTGGGTCAATAATCATTTATCTAAAGATATGTGTCAGCCCTTCTCTCCTCAGCTCTCAGACAAACCCGTTACAACAGCCACTTACTTTAACCCTGAATTATCCGCCTCTGCTCATCTTCATGGAGAAGGAGCACAGCAGAGAAAGCAGCAGGCAATTCTCTGTGATCTGAAAGCTCACTTTCTAAATCAAATCAATTTTTCTAACGTAATTTGCCTAATCTAAATCACTGACCCATGCATTTTCTCACAATTCTTTGACAAGAACTGCACCAATTGAAGCAAAGCTAAAACACTTCAACCAGACCAATTCATAGAAGTCTTTAGAGGAATTCTTTCATCTCTGTAATTAATTCTTTAAGTACCACAGTGGGATGCTCTGAATTCAAACCCAGTCCAAGGAGTAATGATTATACTAATGGGATAAGCTGTGCAGTAAATAAATGCGAGTGCCCTGCTGAAAGATATCATTTTCAATAGGAGACTGCCATTCAGGGAGATAACTGTGTTTTGGAGATAATAACTAAGATGATGAAGTCCCACAGACTGGAGTCCAATACAGCAATTCCCAGACCTCGCACACCTAACCAGGCTGAGCATTCAGCCAGGGGACACGGGGGGCCTGACTGCTGATACACACTTGAACTTGGCTTTACTGATTCTGCTGGCCACAGGAAGGCTAGTGGGGACAAGTAGTGCAGCAAGTGAGAAGGTGTGGGGACACAGAGCCTAGGGGAGCTTGGGAAACCATCTGAAAGTTTGCTGGTTGGTGTAAGAACCAAAGCAATGACTTCTCTTTGACTTTCCTTTTCTGTTAACTGGCTAAATGCAATAAAGCTTTCTAATGCATTTAATGTGTTGGGCTGCAATATGCTCAGAGAAAGGGAGGAAGATATTTTAACTCTGGATGAACAGGACATTTTGATAAGGCATAGCTGTAGGTGCACCCAGGAGTTGATACTCGTCGAAGCCCCACATCCCCCAGGGCTTACAGCAGACAAGAGTAACCTCATTACAACACTAATAGTGTTGCAAATATGAAGGGTTTGCAGTGAAATAAGGTGCACAACATGGACATCTGGGGTGTAAAAAGGCACACCAGAAGAACAGCTCTTCAGTCCCTAAAGGGATGTCCCCAGACCCCATCACTGCGCAGCTCTATCACACCAGGGAGGTGATTGGGCGGGCACCACAGGCTGGTGGTTTTTTATTTTAGCAACAAAGAACATTGACTCCATCTCTTATTTCTTCTTCAGACTTCCCATAGCAGTTCTAAAAGGCTGGTACAAATCAAACCCAGCAAAAGAAACAAGTGTTAATTCAGCCGTTCTCCACCACAACTGATGGGACTCAGCCTTGTGATGCCAGCTCTGGAGCAGCCTGAGAGAGCTCTGACACCATCCACATGCCTCAGCAGTGCTCAGGATGGGGTCTGGAGATGTCAAGCAGGGCCAACAGATTGGCCACACCACCTCAGCAGCTTCCCATCCATGGTGAGCCCCACTCCTCAAAGAGCAGCAGCAAAAAAGCCTCAGCAGCTGCCTTAAAAAACTAACCCCAGAGCCAAGCTTCTCCTAAGAGCTTTGTTCTCCCTGCCAGCAGCACTTCAGGCATGGGACTGCTGCCCTGGGACCCCTCATGGGGATGATGAGAGCGCATGGACCACATCTTCAATGGCGACTGCTCTCTTCTCTAAAGCCCTTAAGAGATCTACAGATGGAAGAATGATGAATGATTAATATTTGAGAAGGAAAAAAATGCCTCAACTGCAGTAAAATTAATGCTATCTTCTGCTTTTCTCTTGTTTCTCTTCTTTCATGGAGTTGATCCTTTTTTGCACCAATACTCATGCTAATAACTTTCAGTGGCCTACTCCTAAGCAAAAGACAGGAAATGAGTAACTGAGCTGCATTAAAATAAAAGAGGAGGAGACCTTTGTATATTAATTCTCATAGCTGTCAGAGATGAGGATTTAATAATGTTAGTAACTAAGCTACTCCATTATTTCCAAACACCTTGGAGGAGAATGTCTTAGTGGGAAATGAATTAGTGTGACTGTAACGGCCTTTTGAGCATTTTCAAGGCATAATCTATGGCTCATCATCACACGCATTTCAAACCCTTGCCCCTTACTCTCCAAATAACCTCCACCTGTAAATGTATCTACATGCCAGGCTGGCTCCTTCTTTTGAGTTTTTCCCACACTGTTAACACACTGTTTAATCGTTTGTCCCTGTCTTGCAGACTTGCTTGGGTTCAGTTTTGGATGGGCGATAAGGATGGAAAGTTTTGGATTCAGGTCATCCAACAGATGACAGAATGAAGAAGAAAAGAAAAAAGGTAGGCGGAATACGGGAAAGGTCTAATAGGCTGTGAAATGCTCTGCCAAAGGAAGCTGCAAAAGTCCTGCTGCCTGCATCACTGAAAACCAGCCACGCTCAGGAACAGGCTGTACAGAGCAACCATTGGAGACAGGAAACGCAGCTCATTCGCCAACTTTTCCAGCTCTAATTCCCATGATTTGGTGATGGCTGAGGCACGCTGGCCTTCAAGCTTGCCCTGACAGAGCTCCACTACTTCCAGAGAGCTTTTAGCATCCTCTCTAGATGCTTCTGCTGCAATGTTTTAAAAGCCTGTTTCATTGTGCGGGTCTGCATTGTGTCCTTTATGCACACAATGAAAGACAATCAGACTTTCTGTGTTCATAGGCCCTGCACCCCCAGCTCTCTGCCTTTCAAAACCACCAGTGACACTGCAGACTGCTGTAGCCCCGCAGAGCAGGGCACAGAGACACCCAGGGCTAATGGCTGTTGTCTGTCACCACACCAGACACTCACACCAGGCAGGGACTTGCCCCATGCACACTTCCAGACTAGCTCCTTCCAGAACTCATCTCAGACTTGCTCCTTTTTCATATAAAAATATGGTACCAAAGACAGTCAGCAGCTACCAACTATTTGAGTTTCTAATTATTGCTCGTTGCATAGAAACCTGCTCCATCTGCTCAAGGGTTCCCTTTTAGGGTGCATGTACTCTTGTCTTTTTTTGGTACAAGTTTTTTTGAGCTGCAGCATCCATTAACAGCCCTCCTTCCCCATCATGGCAAAGGTCTTGCTGCTAAGCAAATGCTGCAGCTAATTGACAACAACTCCTAAACTGAGATATAAAATAGCTGTGTCTGTCACTCAGGCAAACAGCTGGCTAAGGCAGCTCAGCTGCTAAATAATGTAGAACGGTTCATTTCTCTGACTCGGAGAAGATCCTTTATAAATGGAATGAAAGTCTCCGGTGCTACAGAGCCATGCCCTGATCATTCCTGCATCTTAAAAATCTAATATTGCCCATAAAATCCATAAGTAACATAAACCCTGTTCCTTCCACTACTCTCCCAATCAGAAATACTAGATTTAAATCACCTGCTGGCAGGTTTATTACAGGGCCCACAAGCAGATAAGGTCCTGTGCACCAGCCCTCTGCACTTTACGGGTAATAAATCTCTGCATTGCCATCTGGTTTTGAAACACTCCCATACAAGCAAAACAAAAAACCCCCAAAGATATCTGTACCTCTGACTTAATCTTCTGAATGATTTTATTTCTCGGGTAACGAAGATGACACTTCCCCTTCTCTAGCAGAAATGCTTTTTCTCTCCAGGCTGATTACCTGCAGAACTCCCTCAGCCCACACCCAAACTCCCCCAATGTATATTTAGGGCACATGTTACCCCTGTGCAGACAAACAGGCTCAGGATAGGGAGGACTGCTTGGCCAGAGGCACCACCTCCCACACCACCCAGTGGGCTGGAACACCACCTCTGGAGCCTCCCAAGCTTCTTGGCTTGGCCAGAATAAGATTTTGGTCCCCACGTCTCCATCTACCCCCAATTTGAATTGCATCAGTGGGGGGTTTCCAGCATTTCTTCCCATCTGGGGCAGCTTTGTGGCACTATCACTGATGGGTGCTGCCTAACGCAGGTGGGTTTACACCATCTCCTCCCCATAACCACAGCTCTGGTCCTCGCACAGTTTTCAATTCAAGGGCAGGACAATACCCTGGGGTGGAAGGACACAGCCATGCATCCACAGAGCCCCAGCACCTTCTCCCCAAGATATAGCATCTTTGTCACTAGAAACCCATCCTTCTGCAGGTCTCCCATCCACCCACAGAGCCCCAGCACCTTCTCCCCAAGACATAGCATCTTTGTCACTAGAAACCCATCCACTGCAGGTCTCTTCCACCGTGGAAGAAGTGATGGGACAGTTGGTGCAGGCACGGTGAGATGAGCAGAGCTGGTTTACATGCAGTTTCCAATTATTCTACTCAGCAGACAGCAGCCTTATGGAAACCCCTCTGCTCCTGGCTATCCCTCACCCCCTTGGGGCATCCCTTTGCTTCACCCCTGACTACCACCATCACCAAAAGAAATAGTCAGAAAAAAACCAGTTAAAACCAAATGCTACACTTCATTTTCCTCTCCTTGCCTGAAGTTCCAAGAGACAAGATAGGACATAATCACCACTTTTAAAATCATCTCCTATGACAGGCAAATTGATCAAGTACGGAGGCTGGGCTGCTTTTGAACTTGAACAAACTGATTTTCCATGAAAGATGGTGTTTACATTGCCTCTCAATAGCCTGCTGAAGTATGCACACCTCTTGCCATTTCATCACCAAAATTTGGGAAGAATGAACATATCTGGGGGAAAAAGAGAAAAGGAAAAAAGAAAACATGTTCGAATCTGGAGCACATCATAAATTCATGAAGCTTTCTGAATGCTGTCAGAAACAAACACATTTATGTAAACAAAGGAAAGCTGAAAGTGTGCAGCAAGAGAAATTTTGGATAACGTGGAAGAGATGTTAATATTTACAAGACCACTCTGCAAGGTACTGTGCAAACAGCCAAGTCCTTCCACTTTGAATTTATCCACCCCAGACACTCCACGCAGCACTTGTGTTACTTCCCATTGCAGCACTCTACATCCACCAAACAACCCATGCCCACCCTGTAAGTTGTGTCAGGAGACCCCTTTGCTTGTAATTTCTGCCTGCCCAAGCTCACGTGGGAACAGCTTCCTCTGAAATGCCAGCTGGGAAACTCCCGACAGCATGAAATCGAAGCATCTTCCACGACATCTAGAGCACCACATGGTAACTCACACTCCCCAGCCTCCATGGCACTTAATGTGAGAGGATTTGACAGCTGTAGTTGGGAAGGCATCTCTGCTACCACCACATGCCAGTGCATCAGCTGAGCCACTGACAGAGGTAAGTGTTAATGCTATACCAACAAATCAAGTCACTGCTTGTCATTAACAAATGTTAGTTATATTTAGGTGGGGGGAGAAGAGGGAATCAAATTCAGTGAATCTAATTTGTTGAGCTCACAGTATTTATTTCAGTGGGATGGCTTCTCATTCACCAGCATGTTTATTAAGGCCAGAAGGTTTTAGTTTTGCTTCCTTCCTGCGCGACATAGGAAATTGCCACCTCCCCTTTCCTCCCTGCTCATACCTCCGAGATAGTACAGGTCTGCAGCCACCTGCATGAGTGAGACACGTTGCGAGATGAAGCCACCACTCCATCACGGCAGAACTCGAGCTTCACATCAGCCTCAACAGCTGAGGCTGGGAAGAGCAGCACTAGAAATTGCCATAACCCAACACTATGAGTAAAGATATCCTTTGCTTCCTTTACCTTTCAGCAAAGGGACCCTCCCTGGACAGCAGCCAGCACACGTCTCCTGAGCAGCCTGGCTTCACAGCACGTTTCTGAGGAGCTAAGAAGGGCAGGAGGATCCTGACCCGATGTAGGAACACTAGAGTGGAAATCTCCATCCCATCAGCACCAATGGCAAAACCCTATGTAGCCCAAATCAGTGCCATGCTCCGTTGTGCACAGACTCTTAGAAACAAGGGAGCCCTTGCCCAGAGATGCTGCGTGCATCAGACATCTGCCTGGATTCAAAGAGGGACCAAATCCACAGTGGCAAACCCATCACAGCAATTAAATAAATGGATGCCATCTCTGGCTCAGGAATGCTTCCTTGATCCAAAAATCCTTCCTGAGACACAAACCGTGTGTCAGCCTCTGCAAACCCCTGCTCTGACCTCCTACAGCTGCTCCTGGGCTTGTACCTTCCCTGCCACACTAAGCTGCTTTAAACATGAGATAATAGGACTTGGGCTGCCTATCATTCATAGTAATAAAATACAGCAAATTAATTGCACTTTATTGATTCTTTTTTTTTTTTAATGTAACTATTTCAGCATTCGAACCTCAACAGACTCTATTGATCAGCCACAGAGTCAGGTGCCAGTGAACGGAGCTTTGCAACCAAGCCTGACAAATTGAAGAAAATAACCAAAACCCCAAACCAGTGAGTGATGTGGACTTCCCCATTTCAAAGGAGCTGCAGCATCAGTGACGGCAGATGTTGAAGTGAAAAATGCTGCCCAGGGCAAGTCACACAGCTGCCCCCTGCACTCCCAGAGAGCCTAATGTCAATTGCAGCAGCAACGCATAAATCCAGAGCAGCTCCACTGCTCTGATTTACACTGATGAGAAGTAAAATCAGAGCATCTGAAATAGAGTGCTCTAATGGATGCAGGACCAAGAGGCAGTATAATTTCAGCCTTCTCCATCCCCCTGTCCCTCAAATCACATCAGTTTGAACAGACATTGCATAAAACACTCTAATCTGCACTAACGTGGGGAAAGTAACCTACATTTCAACAGTTTGCATGATCACATTCTGCAAATCTATTATACAGTAGATAACACAGGTCTTTCATTTTTGTTCCTGAAGAGCCTCTGCATAAAAAGTGCCTCCATATTACGTAGAGCGATACAGAGACACATAATAAAATAAGCATAATGTCTCTCTACCCACACCTCCTTGGAGGCACAGTCTAAAAGCAATTCACAGGTCCTTCCTCAAACATGGATCATGACAGCCCAAGTGCATCTTACAGGGGCTGAAGTAGTCAGGTTTCATCAGCTCTGCATACCCCATCCCTGCTCTGCCGTACGTACACCACCAGCAGCCAGCTCTGTGTTCCCATACCTGCTTGGGGGTGCGGAGCAGGGGAGCAATCCAGTGAGGTGGCACCAGGCAGGAAAACAAAACATCCAGGTAATTCATGCACGGATACTTATTCATATAACCTCAGAGACGGCTCCACACCGTCAGTGAGGAAGGTGGCCAAAATCCCTGCTTAGATACCAGCAACAAACAGGGGCCTGCTGCCAGCAAGAGACATCTCGAGCTCGGTGTGAGCGGCCTTTGGCTGCCAAACACACACGCACACCCTCTGCTCACAGCCGCACACACGCCAGCAGCCAGGCCGCCAGAGACCCGGGGACAGGAGAGTGATCTCTTAATTGGACTTTCACAAAGCTATTTAGGGGACCTGCCTGACAGGCAAAACAAATGCCACCCGCTTTGAAGAGGCTGGAGGAACTCAGACCGGTGCACCTCCAGTCCCTGAAACGCAGCCTGCCCAGAGCCAGCTCCAGCAAGGGGGAAGGGAGGGAAAAGCAAATAAATAGAGAAAAATGGCAAGTGCCCAACACGACCGTCTGTGTGAGCTGGGAGCTTTGCGGAGATGGCAGCACCGCGGCATGACTCATGCAGGTGTCTCTCCCGGCTGCAACAACCCAAACCAAGATGTGGTTCATTAACCCCTGTAAACCAGAGGAGAAAGGCGACTTGGAGCACAGCGAGCCGCAGGAAGGTCAGCACAGCCCTGGAGGGAGGCGTTCCCGGGCTCTGCCACCACTCGCCTCCTTCAGAAGAGGTTTCCCCAGCTCCCAAACCCCCTCTCCACACGCAGATGTTGCTACGGTCCACGGCAGGGGTGGGACAGGGCAAGGGACAGCACTCTGCTACAAAAGCAAAGGGATGCTACAGCCTGGAGAGGAGGAAGAAGCACAAGCTGGGGACAGATTCGTTATTCACAGCTTGAGCTGAAAGCACACTGCGAGCTTCTAACGCGCACGTTGTGCAGGGAGGCATTCAGAGAGCAGGGCAGAGGGATGGGTACGACGGTAGGTTTGCAACCACAAACTGTTTCAAAGTGGGTTTCCATATGCTTAAGCACTCAGAGCGCTGGAAGAATTACACCCACAGCCCAATCTCACCATGGTAGCTACCCACACAGGAGGCGACAGGAGGGGGGGGGAATATCAGAGAAAAGATTACCATTAATGTGTCAAAGCAGTAAAAAAATATCACCAGGAAACCTGCTCCTCTGCTGCTCTTAACTCTCTCCTCGAATAAAAGGAGTAGAGGGCATTGCACTGGCAACAGCAAGCCATCCCTCCACCGGGGCAGCTCATGCACTGTGTCCCGTGCTTGGTGCCCCTTTCTGCGCCCTGCATCCCAGTCCCCATGTCCTGCTCAACAAGGCTCCCAAGTGCCCCCGTGGCTGCACAAATCCAGGCAAAGGAGGGAGCCGAAAGGCAAGGGGTGCTTTTAACGGCAAGCAGAGTAAGGACCCCCTTGTGCCCATCGCATGTGTGTCTCCGAGGCTGACGCCTCGGTTCTAGCAAATTGTTCCTCCTGTTTCCCTGCAGGGACCTTTCCCAAAACACTTCCTTACCGCAATGCATTCCCTGTGCCCTCCCCAGGAAAAACAGCTGCTGCTACCACTCAGCAGCGATCCCAGGGATCGCTCCTTTCCCTCTAAAATCCTTGCATTTAGGCATATTCCTAAAGCCCCAGTGAAGTTTCTCCAGCAGCGCAGGCTTCGCAATACGGCCAAACGCAAGCACCGTCCCGAGCAGCAGTAAAGGCAAACGAGTCGCTGAGCAACTTCAACACCAATGCACCTTAATTAATTTGCTTTTAACAGTCCCTATTTATTAAGAACAACATCTGCCGAGTTGCTCATAGGAGCAAGAGGAGGAAAACGAGCCCGGAGAGAAGTCCTGGAAAAGACTTTCCCAGGGGCAGCGCTTCTGTTTGCCAGCCTGGAGTGAGCCTTTGCCCCGCACCTGGGACCCAAAGGGCTGCTCCCGAGTTCAGGTGGGAGGGAGGGAAGGAAAAAAATAGGGAAAAATAAGGAAAAATTAAGAAAACTAAAAGAGAGCGCTGCTGTGCGCCGTGAACTCCCACCCAGCCAGAGACGTGCTGCCTCGCAGCCGGCCGCAATTAAGAGATCGCACCTCAGCTCCCCTCAGGGCCTGATCCTGTTCCCTGCCAGCCCGTTGAAACCCACTCTCCTTAAAGTGCGGGAAAGACGGCACAAGCATCGTTTTATCGAGATTTAACCTCGTACATCTCTCTCCCCGCTACCGAGGGCAAGCAGAGGCGGCGAGGAGCAGCAGCGGGAGCCTTAGGAAGCACCAAACCCCACGACCTTTCCCAGACCCACGCTCCGGCCACCCGAAACTTTTCCTTCTTCCCCCCAACCCGGCAGAGACCCGCAGACAACACAGGGGGCTGGTGACACGCATGGGGAGCGGGGAGGGGACACGGACACCGTTGTACAAACAACGGAGAGGGCTACGGAGGTGCTCCATGCGCCCAGGAGATGGGGTCTGCGTGTGTCCCACCCGCGGGCGCGCAGCGCAGTAGGGGGACACCCGCGACCCTCCGTGGGCACGTCGGCGGGAGGGCTGGAGGGGGAAAACAGCCATAAACAAAACCGGAAAGAGGATAAAATAAAGTAAAAGAATTTTTAAGGGGAAAAAAAGGGAAAAAGCCCAAAGCGGACCCAGGGGCCGGGGTCGCGGCGGCGGAGCGGGGTTTTACCTCGGCACAGGAGCAGCAGCGGCGCCAGGAGCAGCGCGGGGCCCCGGGAGAGCATCCTCTTTGTTCCATGCCCAGAAGTAGTCATGGTGCTGATTTATTTGGAGCGGGGCGGCTCAGCGGGG
>JANHGB010050373.1:7996-20819 GCA_026283785.1 Coracopsis vasa | reverse complement strand
TGACTCATTTAGGTCTCAGAAAAATCTATGACTGGCAAAGACATCTACAATTCCATACTGTACTCAATGCTTTCATTAAGACCAAAATAATCTATATGAAGAACTGCAATTCAAGTTATCCACTGGTCTGAAAGCTAAGGATTACCTTGAATTTTTCAGATATTTTATTATTTTTTTTTTACCAGAAAATGCAGTACCCTCTAAAAATAGTGTAGTTATAGTCTAAGTATTGATATCTGAAGAAAAAAGTGCTAAAACTAAAAGCATGCAACACTGATACCAAATTTTAGCAGAAGACATTTTTCATTGAAAACCCACTCAGAGGATAGTACAAAAGAGTTTCTTCTCCCTAAAGGGATTTTCAGATGCAGGCACTGGAATAATAAGGGGATCTTCTCCAATATGAGCATCACAATATGCCAGTAAATCTGCTGCAGCCTTGGATACCTAATAGAAGAGAAGAGATAACTACTGTAAAAATTTTGAACCAATCCACAGTGCATAAATATTCTTCATAAAACATACAATAACAGCGCCTATCATAAAATAGGAGTAGATCGGTTTATCCTTCAAATTACAAGAGACCACAGTTCTGAATTTGCTCTTACTAGGCTTACTAATCCTTACATATGTTTTATATAACATAGTGACATTAAATGGTATCAATTTATATGCTTTGCGTTCAGCTGTTCTCCCTCAGAAGGAAGGGCAGAAGCATACACTCATTGAAACATGTTCAACCATGACACATGTATATGCTAATGGCCCATAAACAACAGGGATTCTTCTTCAAGCTATATTTCTGTAGAGGTTGCCTGCTTCAGCTCTTATTCCTAGCCATTGGATGTAAGGTTTTCCATAAACAATCTCTCTACCCTTTGCTCCTCCAGATACAAAACAAAAGTTCTCTAAGCACACGGCCATGGGATTAAAAAGAAAGAGGAACTCAGAAGCCAAACTTGACTATCATGTGTCGTAGCTCTCACTTAAGCTAAATATTGCTCTTTTCAATGAAGTCAGACTAATGTCTTCTGTTTAGTAAGTTATTGTAAGTACTATTTTAATCACAGCATTAAACTGGAGCATTACCTTAATCTTTTTATACTTCTAACATCTCCAATTTCAGCAGGTTGGTTAATGCTTACTGAAAAGTCCTACAGAAATGTAACAGTGGGTTGGCATACAAGACAATTTGCACAAAATGAAAAATGAAATATTAAACTATTTCAGCTGTAGCTGAAATCTTGTAACCTTTGCAGCTTTGTGGTCTAAGAATATTGGTGACATTAGGCCACTGTGACTCATTTTTTCAAGAATTTAGAATATATATATATATATGGAACATTTTTGCTCTACTCAGTCAGTAAAATATTTACAACTCCCTGTATCTCTTTGCTTTAATTATTGTGTTTTCAATATTATGACAGTTGAGAAAATGAGATAGGAAGTCTTTACAAAGAGGTCTTTCCTCTGAGCACTGTGACAGCTTCTCCCAAGGTCAGCACATTCACACAACTATAGTGAAAAGGAAAAACAAATCAGGTTTCTGATATTTTTCTTGCAGGTGTGTTAGCTTTGGCTTCCCCACACCCTGCTGGCTTTGGCAAGTTCAGGCTGTAGTACGCTTAAGATTAGACATCTGAAGTCAAGGGTGTGGGGTCAGGATTTGCATGTAATTTAAATTAACTTCTGGAACAAAATAACTGACTTTTTATTTTTTAAATATCCACTGAAACATGCCTTTGTAGAATGCTTAAACCCATAAAGTACCTATGGTTGGCATCCCAGTATAGACTATCCTCCTAGCAGAGGAAGCAAGGGGGTTCTGATTACTTAAAATTAGTTTGCCTTTGAATTGGCCTGTAAGAAAAAAAGAGTTCAGGCTACATGTGAACAACATATTGCCGGGCCAATACAAAGCAGAAGACTAAGCTGATTTGCTCTGATGTGCAGAGGTATTCAGAAGGACCAGTGCTTCTCAGAAGAGAAGCAGGTCAGACAAAAGTGTGTGGAAAATTAGGGACTTTGAAGTACAGAGAAAGAATTGTAATTATTTTCAGACTACTGAAAGCTGCTTGCTAAACAGCAGCACAAGAATGAGGCTTAAAGTGTGAGGGCATTGTCTAAAATAGAGAGGTGGAACTGTAATGAACAAATAGAAAATTTATGAATCCTATCATAGTCCCAATTTTCACTGAAATTTACTTGTGGATTTTAAAAAAGCAGATTCTCCAAAGAAAGGCACAATGTAGACTGACTATGAAATTCCTATCAAGCCCCCAAAAAATCAAGACAGAAAACGTACTTTTCTTTGCTAATGATTTACGCTGTGCCTCAACAAAGTATAAACTAGCACAGAATGCATCCACTGAAGAGGAAGTTAGCATATTTCCAGGAGGAATGTACCACCACAACATTTTGGAGCAGTATTTCAAGTAATGGCAATCAATTCATATTGCCGTTGTACATTCCTATTTTCTTTAGCGTACATATCTTCACTTCTCTATTGTCCTGCAAGCACAGCTGCATGTCTCAAATGAAGGTAGTGCTATGCTCTAATTAATTTATTAGCTGGTCCCAAACTCTTGCATTCAAACAGAGCAAGTTGAGCTCAGAGCCACAGGTGCCCACAAAAAAGTTGTGTGACATTTTCAGTGCTATGTCATAAAAAACACTGGTGACATAAAACCTAATGTAAAGCTAGTTTAATTCTCTGAGTCCCAGACACAGGGGTCATTAAGATGCCCAGCACATTTCATCTTCAATTATCAAGCTAATATATAGTTATTTTATGCATTAAACCAACAATCTTTTTAAGTAGACTGACCCCTATAGGAACAGAGAACCAACACTGGACTTCAACAGACCAGCCTTCCCATAACTATCTTTTTTGTCCCATGTATGGGTAAGCAACAGCCTGAGCATATTGTTTTTCATTCGATGGAAGAGAAGTACAATTTCAATCGTCATTCTTCAAAGGGATAAACCCAGTAGTATCATTTTCTGTTTCTCTACAGATTATTGTGCTTTGACATCATATAACAATAAAAAGGATTTTCACTAGCAAAAGCACGGCATTATATTTTGTATCTAACTTGTCCTCTAATGCTGGTAGGATTGCCATGAAGCAGAGCAAGCAGCTTCTTCAATATGACAGTGTTTAAATCACAAATTAGTTTGCTTTGATAAACAGTATTACTAAATAGTATTATTTAGTAGAAAACAAACCTGCAACAAGGAACTGAGGAACGTGATCACATTTCAGCATATTGCCGCAAACTAAACCTGTACCAGGTCTTGTATTTTCATCCTTTAAGAAAAAATAAAAGGCTTTGGGAGGAGAAATCCTCCCACTGGGATTACTGCAGTTATAAATGCAAATTATGGCCATTTCTTCACTAAAAGTGGAGTAGCTAGGGCTTGCACAGTGGAATAATGACCACTCACTATGGAGTTAAGTTAGCTGACCACATTCCAGGAGCAATGAAAACACTGGTTCAAGTGGCTGTGAGCACAGTTAGCGAAGTCAGAACTGTGGCCAAAAAAAAAACTAAACACAATGTTGCCTCCAGCAAGTTTCCTGCTCAGTGTTATTATTCCAAACAAGAGTGGCGGAAGACCTCTGCATTGAGCATCGCATTAGCGCTACAGCAGAGACGGCTGCGTTAGCATATGTCAACATGCAGAGGTTGCCTCACAGCCAACACAGTGGCTTGTTACTATACAAAATAATGTGCTGATCATCCTGTTTGTGTCATGGAGGAAGTTACATGAAAGCCACTCTTATCACAGCTTTTACTCACCTGTAGGGTTATTTGTAGCTGAATGCTGCTGCACAGTTTCAGAATAGCTTTTATTATGAATTAAAATAAACACATGTATTTTGAATATTCCAATGAAGCTAGCACACTTATCATTTCAGCTCTCCTATGCAATACAGCTTGGTCTGCAGATTCAAAGTAACTTATATATATAGCAGAAGTGGCTGAATAAAAAAAATCTGACTCCAGTTTGACTGATAAATTCTAACAGAAAGTTAATATTTAATTTTCTTTAATCTGTTAAAGTACATAGGCAGAAGGGATGGAGTATATCGGTATCACACCGACCGCACATTTTATACTATTATTTTTATTCTGTGTAGTGAAAAATACATCTGGTTGTCAAATTGCCAAAAGAAAAAAAACACCCCACAACACAACACTTGAGCCTGATGCTTCAAAGAATGAGTCTCAGGAGGACTGTGGAATTTTACCATTATAGTTCAGAATAACAGAGGTGATAAAACCAGCCGAAATTAGAACATAATCCTGTTAGCTGCACTAATAATTATAAGCTTCCATGACAGGGCAAAATGCTGCAATTACGATGTCATCTGTCTTGTCATGGATTGTGACTAATTACCATTCTTGCTACAACACCCACTCTGCTTATCCTTTACATCTAAAACAAAGAGATTCACACACAATTTACTGGCAATCCTACTGCTTATCTCTCAACACTATTCAGAACCAGTTAGGAATATTTTCTACCTTCTTAAGAAAAAAGAAAATGGAATAATAACTGATACACCATGATTCTTAAATGTCAGAGCACTCCTTGCTTTTCTGCTTGCAAAGAGAAGATCAAATAGTGCTTTATTCTGGGGACTCTGATAAAGCACCAATATTATCTTTGCTTTCTCAACTTTACTACTAACATTATCCTACTAGTCATGAGGCCACTGTTTGATTTCATTTGATATTTCCTAGCTTGGAATCTGCACCTCCTGCTTTCTACTTACCTCTCCACTATAATTCTATCCATTCCTGCAATGAAGTAAGGCAGGGGTTTTTTTTACAGTCCTTCTGAGTTTCTTAGTTTCAAAAACTCACCACAGTAATACACCTTCCAGTTACCAATCAATATATCAGTAACTTCACTCTCCCCTTTTAAATTGTTTCTTTCACACCTCAACAGCAAGCTATCTTTGTGGAACCTCAAAACACTGCACTGCTTGCTGCTCTGACTTGTTATAGGACTTAATTTTTAAATCAGATGAAAAATCCAGAACACAGTGGGGAATGAATGGGCAACTATCATCATACTTGTAACAGCAAGATTTTAATTGAGCAGACCCAATTCTTGTTGGTTACAGCAGCTACTGTGCATGCAAAACAAAGTGTCTCTGTAGCAAAAAATTAAGCTGGAACTTCTGATTTCCCTAGTCGATAATACAGGCACCTTTTTAATGCTAACAATGTGGTCTTGTCTATTATGGGAATAACCACTTAGCTATAGCTACTTGCAAAACAGTGTTTAATTAAATTATTTGGAAAACACTGATCTTTTGTTAAATGTCTAACTAGTTTAAGCAGATGCATGACACCAGAAAAAAAGGAATTAATGTTCATTTCTCTGACTTTACAGTAATGATCCAAGAACTCAAAATCTCCTGTTGAAACTACTGGAAAGTCTCCTGGTAAAATCTGGCTGTACTGAAACACACACTTAACGGTTTCAAGATCAAAAAGAAAAACAGATCTTGAGGGAATAAAAAGCCAACCAACCCCTTGTTACAAACCCTTATATACTTGTTCAAAGAAATTCTAGGACGCAAGACATAAATATTTTGCAAATTGCACTTTGTTTATGACAGTATAGGCACACTCAGAATACTGGAACTCATCATATTTTCTTTAGTACCTTTTTGGACCCATGCTGTATTGAAAGGTGAACCAACTGCACTTTCAAAGTATCTGGTTTTTAGGTCTACCACACTTGCTAATAATTGTGTTCTTTTTAATTAAACTACCTGTAAGAATAACCTGTGTCTTTCTTACATATGCAATTAAGAACATTATACATGTAACTAATGAAGCTATCTGCATAACTGAGCTAATGACGTGCTATGTGAAAGTTACTCCTGATTAGATAAAAGCAAGTTTAAGACAATCTACTAAGTATCATCAGTTTCAAATTCCAATAAACTGGGCCATATTTTCACAACCCTTTCCTCTGCCACTCACCCACACCTATTCCTTCTTGTCAATTGTGCAGCTGCATGTGACCTGAATCAGGGGACTAACCCCACTGAACACTGAAAAGGCAGACCTCCCCTTATTGAAGGAAATAGAAATACCTGTCCCTGTGAACAGGCATCTATTACACGATCAATTTGTCGAGACACTATACAAGACAGAAACTACAGATCTGCAAATTCAATGGACTTACAAGACATTGCTAAAAACTCCAACAAAATGGAGCAACCGAAATGTCTATTTTCATATAAGCAAGATGACTGCTAGTGTGAACTGCACTAATATTTCTGAAATATAAATACAATATTTCTAACGAGTGAGTTTATGATCTGAAACTATTTAAAATAATAATTATATACTATTGCCTTCATGCTGACTGCATGCAGAATTTCAGCACACAGGATGGATGGACACGAGTTAAGATTACATGAAGAATTTAATGTCCAATATTTCTAAGCTGTCTCAGTTTGTAACCTCAGTCGAAAACAGTTACAGTTTGTAACAACTCAGTTATTTGCAGAAAACCTGATTACTTATATGCATTCAGTCTTTCCATTTCTAAACTTTTCTTACTTGTGAGGACTTTTCATCCGAATAATTATTCCTCATTTTCAGAGACAGTGCAAGTGCACGCAAGAGATGAGTGTTGCTTTCTTAAAACTTTCCATGACATTATTAGGTTTTAGGTGCTTGATTTATTCACAAAGCTTTAGGCTAGCGGAAGGCAGAATGACAGGCAAGAATAATTCACAGGCTTTTCAGGTCAAAAATGTTGAGAACCTCTGTTTAATAGTGCCTTTAGTGGCAATATTTAATCCGCATACATTTAGAGGCATGATAAAATCAAATCTTCACATACAACAGTGTGAAGAATCATAACTGAACATTGCAATCATACATATTTTTTGTGCAATGACAGCTTTGCTGAATCAAACAAAGCAAAGCAATTCAGGTTGTCTCATCATTATTCAAAACTACTGCAATAGCTTAAAGAATTACTCCAGTTCTTAAAGAACTGAGAAACCTGAAACACTTGCATTCAGACAGAGATGACAAAGACAAGCATCTATGCATCTGCCAGCTGATCCTAAATATTTCACAAAATATAATTTTTGACAGATGTAAAAAGCACTCATACAGAAGCAGACTAGAAGACAGGCCCCGGAAATCACTTCGTGAGAAGCAAGCAATTAGTATGTAACTAATTCACAGTATTGAATATTGTTTTATAGTTCAACACAGATTTTTAATTTCAGTTGATTGAGCCTTTCTGCGATATTAAAGGGAAGCTGTACCACAAACTAGTGAGTAAATGCAAAATATCAATGATAAGTCTAACTTTACCTTCATCCTATCCATGTATGCTTCCATTTTTAATTGCTCCACAGCTTTCCTGGCTTGAGATATACTGGTTGTACTGTTTGACGCTAGTTCCTTCATTTTGTTTTTCCTAGAAGAAACAAAGTTGAAGCAATTTAAAAGTACAGGTAGCAAATATAGCAATCACCGAGAAGACAGTTATGTGAAATCTAAACAACCCTCCCCTGCTACATTGACACTACCAGGCTGTAGGTCACAAATACAAACCCGACACCATTGTCTTCTGTTCTCTTGTTCAATCGCAACTTATTGCATTATATATTTTCATCTTCCATGGCCAGTATTCAAACTGAATACTGCAAACAACACACAGATGCAGACTGCATGGCCATTGTTTCAGTTGAGAAATGGTTGCCCTGGTTCAGATTGCCAACACAGAACAGCTGTTCACAAACAGATCTTGCAGCCGTTACGCAGTTTGGCTCCATACCCCAGTTACACCTAGTAACATGAAAATTAGTTCAGAAACGTGCACAATGGAAATGAATGTCACACTGCTCTCATCAAGCATCAGAAAGAGAGAAATTTTAAGACAGAACAAGTCAAAATTCTGACTATAGACTTACGGAGTGTAGAAATGAATTAATAGATTAAGAAGAATGGTGTTTTCCAACTTTTTGCTTATACATCCCCAGTGAAGTCTAAAGATGACTGAAATCCAGTTCATTATACTATACAGTATAGGAATGCATTATTTTTTAAGACATCTGCAGCTGCTGGGAAGCATTGTTTCTCTGTTGAGTAACATTGCTACTCCCTGAGGGCTTGAGGGTAAATCAACTTATATATGCCCTAGGTGGTCTGCATGTTAGGAGACCTCCTGCTGACACCATTATGCAGGACTAGACCAGCGTAAATAACAGTTACTGTTTTGAAGTCATTGGAAGTTGAGCTAAGCCCATGTGGAAAGAAAAGATAGATACAGATGATCTAGAGAGGTCCTGGACCAGTTATACTACCTAGTAAGATGAGATGTTGAGGTTTCAATCAGGCAAAACACTCGCCTATGGTCCTGTATATATGGTATGCCACAAATGCCACCTGAAGGAAGATTAGCCTGGCACTGAGTGTTAGAAACCAATACAGGACTAGGCAACGCAAAGTACACAAGGTGTGAGAAGCAGATGGGACGCAAGGGAAAACACACAAAAGGAGGCATTTTGTATTGCTGCCAATACAGTTTTAGGCTTGGATCTTTCAAAATGAGTACTTCCAGCTTATTTCTGGACAAGAAATGAACACCTAGAGCTGTACAAGTTTCCCTTCCTGAACCTCAACAGCTTACCTGGTCCAGTCACTGGGTTTAAGATACAAACAGGAAATTTAGTAGGATACAGGAAATGCTTGTGTCAAAAAAAAAAAAAAAAGTATACACAAGGTTAGAATCCACAGAAGTATGCAATCAAGAGTACAAAAATAATGGAGAAATAGCTTTTTAACTGCTTTGACTTCATAAACCACAGATGTCCAAAGACAAGACAAACATGGCTGTTTCTAAAAGTGATAGCTTGTGCTGTAAAATAGGGTAGTAGAATACAAATACGATGGTGAGTCATGCTCCATTTGAAGAAGCAAAACAATCTTCTTCAGCACTTGTATAGGTCTAGACAGGAGAAACACTACCTTAAAATGTATTAATTGTGCCAAATAAAACGAGCTTTAATATATGTAAAGACAAAGAACAGGTTTTCTGTACACATGTATCATTGAATGGAACACAAGTTTCCCCCTTGCATGCACTGTGACAAACTAAAATCATGTTGGAACACAGTAGCTTTGTTTTTTGACTTGACATTTGTTTACAGTCTTTTAACTCATATTCCTCACAAGGCACAGGATTAAACACATGTGGAGGAACTGGCTTTGCATAAAATGCCAGGTATGGTACAAAACCCCACAACCAAGTAACAGCCTCCAAACAATTTTCAGATGCGTTTTGACTTGCAGTGGACAAGTGGAAAGGATATGAAACATTCACAAGAACCGGAGGTTCTGAATTACAGCTCATCTGTGGACTTTTTATTTGACTCAATCCCTAGATTTAAGTCTCAACTTATCCATAAAAATAAGAAAACCACATTTTATCTTTATTTACAAAACGACCCCCCCCAAGTATGAATAATTCCAACTTCGCTACCATCTCCATGGCTAGACTACTAATGACCACAGAGCCAAAAAGGCAAAACTCAATGAAGTCACAGATTTCTACATTTGCCACAGCCCAAGATCAGATGCAATTCAGAAATTTAATTTTGAATAATACTTTTAAATTAAACTGAGTTAAGCAACTCAAACTCCATGAGAAGTCCAGAGAATTCCAACCTCCCAAGCTTTTCTGGCAATTCCTTCACTCAAACCAAGAAAGTTATAAACATTAGAGCCAGACAATTTGAACTGTTGCTGGCTGCATCGAAGTTGGTGAAAACACTGCTTCTAGTACTTCCAGCTAGTTTTTAAGTATCTACTGAATAACAGATTGAGGTAAGACCATAATGCAATTTTGAAAAGACTATTAGACACAAAAATGCTTTAAAAAAAAATCCAAACCCCGGGTTGAAAACAGTGCCCCACAGTATGTCCTTACTCATATTCTGAAATGGCAAATGGGGAAAAAGTTAAAAAAGAAAAAATGTATCTTGTCTGGTAAACTATTTCATGATATCAGAAAACAATCAGAATAAGAGACTTCGTAAAGAGAACTTCAAAAAAACAGTCTGGCGCTAGGTGTTTCAGCCACTGGAGAAAATTTCCACTTATCCCCAGTAAGAGGTTCGTTTATTCTCTGAAACACAAACACTCGGTCTGCTCCAAATCCTGCTCTTACCCTGGCCTTCACACGCACTTAAATATTTAACTACCATATTTCTGGAAGTGCTTAGCATCCATTTAAGTATCTAATGTCTTTTTTTCATACTGACAGTTCTGGTTCCAGAACTTTGTAAGATGGATTCCTCCTGTTTCACATTTCTCTTATGAGGCTACACATACATCTGCCTTCTCTTACTCTCTGCAAATACAGTACGTATTGCACAGCATCACTTAAGACCCTATTAAATATGAAGTGATATTGACAATGAGAATTGTACTCACTTTCAAACCAGGCTGTGATGAACTGGTCCTCTTTGCAGACAAAGCTTTGGCTGAGATCTGGTTCTGCTCTCCTTAGGGCCTATGATATTCTTTATTAACCTTAAGCCTAATATTCTTTAATGAAATAATATTGTTACTTAGAAATAAAGCTCTGAAAAGAAAGCAAGTTTTAATAACAGGAGCCTATTACACTCTCCCTGAACAACCGTGCCCTGGAATGTGAGAAAGCCTCCTCCTCCAAACACCCTCTCATGGGATCTCTGTGTTTCTTTGAAGCTGCAGCCTGAAAACTGGCTCTGACTCTCCCTCCTAAGACAGCTCTTTTTAAACAGTCAAGTGTTCTCGAGGTCTTTAGACCCTTGGGAAGAAGACACAATTAGCTTTGTAGTGTATCTGGGGGGAAGGCTACAAGATCATAGAATCATAGAAAAGTTCGGGTTGGAAGAGACCTTATAAGGTCATCTACTCCACCCCCCTGCAATAAGCAGGGACATCTTCAACTAGACCAGGCTGCTCAGAGCCCTTGTCCAACCTGGCCTTGAACACTGTCAGGGATGGGGCAGCCACAGTTTCTCTGGACAGCCTGTGCCAGTGTCTCACCACCCTCACAGTAAAGAACTGCTTCTTAATAGCTAATCTAAATTTCCCTCCAGCAATTTAAAGCCATTTCCCCTTGTCCTGTCACTACATAGCCTTGTAGAAGTTTCTCTCCAGATTTTTTGTAGGCCCCCTTTAGGTACTGGATGGCTGCTTTAAGGTTTCCTAAGGAGCCTTCTCTCCTCCAGGCTGTACAAGCCCAACTCTTTCAGCCTTTCCTCATAGGAGAGATGCTCCAGCCCTCTGATCATCTCTGTGGCCTTTCC
Source organism: Coracopsis vasa (assembly GCA_026283785.1). Taxonomy (NCBI): domain Eukaryota; kingdom Metazoa; phylum Chordata; class Aves; order Psittaciformes; family Psittacidae; genus Coracopsis; species Coracopsis vasa. The sequence continues at coordinate 9,466 of JANHGB010050373.1, read as the reverse complement.
ATGGACCTACTCCAACAGGTTCACATCCTTCTTATGTTGATACCTCCAGAGCTGGACACAGTACTGTAGGTGGGCTCTCACAAGAGTGGAGTAGAAGGGAAGAATCACCCCCCTTGACCTGCTGGTCACGCTTCTTTTGATGCTCAAAAGGAGTAACTTCTCCCCATCTTTTAAATAACCTAAAAAGCCTTGAACCAGAAATCACACAGCTGGGTTTGCTAATATGCATTCCTGGCTGTTTTTCCAGCAGCCCCCTATTAAGTTAGATCAATACAGACATACAGAGGTCTCGATAATCACCGTAGTTACAGTAACTATGTTAGCAATCAGACTACGTGCAGTCTACACATTACTGATGTATGCCAGTGGAGCTAGATTGTATAGGAGCTCATTTGTCCAGTGTATTTCTATGCAGTGCACTAAGCACATTAATTTAGTCTCTGTGATTCTTTTCTTTAAGGGGAATGCTGATCACATTAACAAAGAACAGTGACAGCAGCTACATGGCCTTTTTAAGCCAAGTAGTTTCTGCTGACTGGCACACCACGCTAGCCAGCGTTTCCTAAAGCATCACTCCTGAAAGCTGCGCAGCGACAGCCTCCCAGCCACCTAAATTTTCTGTGGTTTGGGGTTTTTTAACTCACACAAACTTCATCATTTTTCTGGGAGCAGTTCACTCATTTGTGCCAAAGATCTTAATCTCCAGGGCTCATAAAAATGCTTATGAGGAGCAACTTTTCTTTATTTGTTTTTAGAACAGGTTAGATTGTACCCAACAGCACTTTGAAGGCAAATTTATCTTATAAGCCAGGAAGTTGCACAGTATTTGCAAGTAAGGCTTGATTTTACGTAGAGGTAAGGAGTGCAACCTACATTTACCAAACTTCATAAATACTTGTTAGTAAAATGCAGAAAAAGTCTGAAAACTTGAGTAACACAGAAGCAAAATATAATTTTCAAGCTTTTCAATGCAGATTTCTACAAGCAACAGGGATGAAAAGCTACACTGCAATTTTCCCCCCTCAAGTACAACCTTAAAACACCATACCAAAAAAGTGACCTGTAGAATTCAATCTAAAAAGGCCTAATCCCAGTTGATTTTGTTTTCTTTCAGCAATCTAAAGTAATGGACCTAAAATTATTAGATTAGAGAACCTGGAGTTCACAACTCTGAAAAACACCTTCCACACAAGCTCTGTGCTTCTCGGACCATGCAGCGCAATAGAAGAGTTAACACAATCACCCAACTAAGTCCCAGGGACTTAGTGGGAACCATCCCTGAATAATGACCTACAAATCACATTCTAAATTGTGGGAAGATCCCCGCATTTCATTACCCACGTGCAAACACACTAAGAATATAGACAGCAAAACATCACAGATGTTTGATGCTGAACTGGCTTATCAAAGGGGAAAAAAAAAAAAAGAAAGGGATTTTAAAAATAAAATAAATTAAAAAAACCCCAGAGA
>JANHGB010050372.1:0-30805 GCA_026283785.1 Coracopsis vasa | reverse complement strand
CCATGGAAGGGACCCAGGCTGGACCAGTCTGTTCCTGAAGGATGCACCCATGGAGGGGACCCACACTGGAGCAGTCTGTTCCTGAAGGATGCACCCACGGAAAGGACCCACGCTGGAGCAGTCTGTCCCTGAAGGATGCACCCATGGAAGGGACCCACACTGGAGCATTCTGTTCATGAAGGACTACATCCATGGAAGACACCCACACTGGAGCAGTCTGCTCCTGAAGGATGCACCCATGGAAGGGACCCACACTGGAGCAATCTGTTCCTGAATGGCTGCACCCATGGAAGGGACCCACGCTGGAGCAGTCTGTTCCTGAAGGATGCACCCACGGAAGGGACCCATGCTGGAGCAGTTCATGAAAAACTGCAGCCTGTGGGAAGGAGTCACGTTGGAGAAGTCCATGGAGGACTGTCTGCTGTGTGAGGGACCCCACGATGGAGCAGGGGAAGAGTGTGAGGAGTCTTTCCCTGAGGAGAAAGGAGCAGCAGAGACAACATGTGCAGAACTGACCACAACCCCCATTCCCTGTCCCCCTGTGCTGTTTGGGGAAGGAGGCAGAGAAAACTGGGAGTCAGGTTAAGCCAAGGAAGAAGGGAGGGGTGAGGAGAAGGTATTCTTAAGATTTGGGGTTTTTATTTCTCATTATCCTACCCTGATTTGATTGGTAATAATTAATTTCCCCAAGTCTAATCTGTTTTGCCCATAACGGTAATGGGTGACTGATCTTTCCATGTCCTTATCTCAGCCCATGAGCTTTTTGTTATATTTTCCCTCCACTGTTTAAGTGAGGAGGGGAGTGATAGAGCAGCTTTGGTGGGTACCTGTTGTCCAGCCAGGGTCAACCCACCACACCTTATTTTCATAATCCTCTCTGCTTTTCCCATTGTTTTAGGGTTTTTTTTATGTTCTTGCAGGCTCTGATAGGGTGTTGAAATAAAAAGTAACTCCATAGATGAAAGCTTCCTATTGTGATTTTTTTTTTTTTAATGGAGATTCAGTATTCCAATAATGTTATTAGATTATGAAGGGTAGAGACCTGTGATCGTTTAAGCAATAATGTTATTGTAATGGCCAGATTTTTCTTCTCAATGCAGCTGAGTTAAGACATATGGAAATAGTAGCAATAATTTTGTTGATATCTCACACTGGATATATGTTAGTGAATAGTCTTACATTGACTTTAATAGTATTCCCATATTTATTTATTGGCATAAATGCATTCTTGAACTGTAACATAGTGTATTACATTATATTTTAGGCATGTTTATGTTGTATAAACAATGTTCTTTAGGTAGTGATCTGCATTCTGTGTTTTAGTAAGAATTTGAACTCGGGGTTTTGAAATTGTTTACTATTCACAGTGAGGCCACAATTACAGAAACCTCATCATCCATCTAATTTCCTAAACCCAGTCAGTCTTGGACATTTTCTATTGAGAAATTATCATTATGAAGCCTTCTCACTACACTGACTTACTTGTCAGCTGAATGCCACCATCCACACTGAAAGTACTTCAGCTGTTTGGCCTCTTGGAGGCTACCATGGTGCTTAACACAGACCTGTCACAGCAGCTTAAAGATTGCACCCATAATATATTTATGTTAAGAACCTCTCTGTTCAGGTTTCTTGCTGAGGCTTCCCATATGGCTCCTCATCCCTGAGTTAGTGCTTATTTCTGCCCTCCATGGAGGACCTGTTTGGCTGACTTTTTTTCATATAGAGCTCTTACAGTTGATCGTGTGTGGCTTCTATTTATAACAGAAAATATTACATCATGTGAATGTCATGCATGCACAATTAGTTGAATTCATGTCTTTTAATAACATTATTAAAGTCATTATTAAACAGAAAACAACAGAAGAATATATATTTTATGTTTGAGCCTGTAGTCACATGGAATTTTGAATTTATTTTTATTATTTTTATAAACTTTAGGATTTAAACTGAAATAAGAGAAAGATGTCATGTACTGGAACAGCTGTTGCAGAAGTAATATGTACCCAGATGCAAAGATAATTAAATATCTACACCTTGAAGATTATTTTTCTCTTTATGAACTATTATTTTGAAAGAATATAGCTTTTATCTAGAAATAGCTTTTATCTAGAAATACCTTTAAGAGTTCCAATTCCAGAATTTTTTCTTGAGTTTTCATAGACTTTTTTCCTTTTTAATGTTTCCTTTTTGCCTGTTGCGAAATATGACTCTAGAGTATACATTTCAAGATAGAAAAACCACAAGAAACTTCTTTCTTGTCCGTGTTACCACTTTTAGTTTTGAAGAACAGGAGTGAACTCCTTTCTAGGCTTTACAAGTAGGTTGAGTCTTTTCTGGTGAGTGGGTGTTATTAGTATTTTTAACAGCCTCAACAGTTACTAGAGGAGATGTTTTAATGCCATAGAACAGTGATTGCTTGTTAGACTCCTACAGTTACTATGAAACAAGCTGTAAAACCGTCTGGATTACTTGTAAAAAATTGCAAGTGCAAAGGCAGGGCTTAACATTTCTTTGCCTTCAGTCTTTCTGGTTTTGATAGAATTAACAGTCTCATTTTTAATGTCTAAATTATGCCAATGAAGCCTATCATAGTAATGTAGTACAAGGCAACAACTTACTGGGAACATTCTCTAGCATTTCAGTTTCTAAAAAATTAATTTTTGCTGAGTATACTTTATGAACTATCTGTCTTTGGTCTTGTCACGCTACTGGTCTGTGTGTGAGGATATGCTGCTGCAAGTTTGCCATCTTCTGCTGTAACTTTATTATGCTCAAGGCAATACCATTTGGCCATTATGTTCACTTTTAAAGTTCTTCCTGTTCTCCCTGAGCACCCATGTAGGGGTCAGATCCATTTGGCTTGATAATACATGTAATTATATTGCCTAAAGACAGAAGCAAATGTGCTTCAATGGGTATATAGGAAGCCTGGGATACATATGCAAGTGAAGCATATAAAGTAGTTGGTGTGAATAATCCCCAAGTAACTTGAAATACTTGATTTCCAAAGGTCAGACCTTTAATATTACACCTTCAATTAAAGTAATTCAGGTACATATCGGTTGGTTGAAACAGCTGGTAACACAACATGCTATTGTTTTCAAAGATAAGGTATAGCAGTTCATGGCTCTTTAAGTATTGAGTGTATCTGCTGGTCCTTCATGGGTAGTTTCTATTGCAATGCACGCTAGGAGAAGCGTACTCTATGTATCTGAAGAGACAAAGGAGATATATTTCTCAGATTTCCAAGATTCTGCTGGAAATCAGTTGCTGCTGATTTTTATCTCTCTCAAGGAGGTCCCAAATGATCCATCAGGACAATACCTCAGGAGTGTCAGTGGTAGTTGTCATTGTTAACCTGTGTGGTGCTGGTGGCACAAATAGCCCACAGCTTGTAGATAATCTCAGTGGGGCAAATAAGGAAGACCTCCACTTGAGGAGATGTTTCTGGAAGCACATGCAGCCTTGGAAAAAAAACCTGTCAATAAGTTTTGACTACCTTGACTAATAGCAGGGAGTGGGGTAATTGGATGATTCATATGGACTTAATGAAAAGGGAACAAATCACTGAAGTACAATGTCAGGTTTGTATGAAAACGATAACACTGAAAATTATTAAAGGAGGAGAATTGATAAAAATATAAAAAAACCTGCCAAGGTGTTTGTGTGTAGCAGAAGTGAAGTTATTGAATTAAATATTTGTCCTCATTCATGGCTTGCGATGTGTATTATTGGAATTCTAGCTGTGTAAAGATACAGTGTTTTTAAAATTGATGTGAGGCGTTGAAGAAAAACATTTCTAATTTGTTTTTCAAAAGGGAGTTACTTTTCAAATTCTGATATATGTGCATGTGTTGATGGAGGGATCACTGCTCAATTGTTTCTCAGAATTTAGGAAATACTGTAAAGCATATAAGCCTTACAGGCACAGCTTCAATAGATCTGCATTTCTCTTAGGAGGAGTACATTTATTTTCACAAAATATTTCACAAAAGTTGACAGTAATGTGGATTGAATGTAAATGGATGTGCATATAAGCTTTTCTCTTTCTGATAGATAATTAAAGCCTAAGACAGAATATTGGATATAAAAATTTATTATTAAAATAGAGAAGTGACAGAGCATTGACAAATGTTTGCTTTTGGACATCTCTTTAATTAAGAGATGAAACTATGGAGACCAAAACTTTAGGAACACTTGGTTTGCTTACATATCTTAATTAAGTATCACCTGAATATAGTTAAAGTTAAAAAAACCCAAACAAACAGCTGTAGATGCTGGTATATGGTTTTGATCATTAGTTTGGTTTTACTAACCTTTTAGAATTAAATTCAATGGAATATGATTTTTTTTTTTTTCTGTGCAATAATGCCTAGAACCTGGGCTCTTGGAAAAAAAAAAAAAAGGCATCTTCTTATTGATTTTATTTTGTTATTCTATTTGAAAATCCAAAGATAGAATATGTCAACAACACATCCTGTTACATCCAAACTACTTCTTTTAAGATACTGTCAAACTAAAGCAAGAGAAGACTTGTACTTTCAGGGAATAGATCCAGATCAGTTTTTCTGATGCTGTGGTAAATTGGTGAGGAAATGTTATCATTGATCTAATAATTTAAAATGCTTTGCACGTTTGTCCATCTTATTGCTCTAACTCAATATAGAAATTATATAATTATCATGCAAGAATCACATTTAATAAGTGACTCTTGCAGTTTTGGCCTGCATTTCTTGCCTCTCAAATGAAATTTCTGTGCACCTGTTTATCAATGTTATAAAGACTTGATATAAATAACAATGAAAGAAGATTGGTTTCTATTAAGTAAAGAAGATATTTTCCTCTAAAAATAAAAAAAACCTAGAAAACTGCATTACTTGATGGACTCCATATGTTCTTTCAGATTTCTTATTTAAGTGGTTGGATAGCATAGGTTTAAATTAAGCATTCTGAAGTCAAATGATCTGTCTTCCAAGCAGTTTTTTTTTTTTCTGATAGACTTATTTTAGCCTGAGTTCTACTTTGCTTACAGTGAAGCATTCACCTTCCTTTATTTGGAATATATGTAATGCATAAAATTATATTAGGCAGAAAATGCATTTATAGTAAAGATTTTTTTTTTAATATCACCTGTATTACAAGCTGTCCACAAATCACAGTTCTGGCTCTTTTTATTTATAGAGCTGTTACATGCCAGCTAATAAAACTAGGATTATTTTTCTGTCCTCAGCCTTAAATTTCAGGAGGAGAGCAGATGAGACATAAACAGACATTATTTTTCACTTATGGGCTTCCAAACCTGATAGTACTGAGATTTTCAGAGTGTATCTTTTGGACCAGTCTTTTCCTGAGGAGGGCCTTCTAATAGATGGAACAGCCAGTAAGAAAAAATCGTTAACTAGTTTTGATTACCAGCATGTTGGAGTTGTGAGTTGTATCTGGTACCCTATATAGTATTTAAAACATACTGTTAGCATTAAGAAACAGGACTGGTAGCTATAGAAAAAGCAAATGAGGCAGTTTGTTTGCAAAAGAATGTGGATTTCAGAAGTCTGAATTCTGTTAAAATTCTGGGAATGGGGAAGAAATACTTATTTGCAGGATCTTGCTGAAAAATAAATAATAAATAAATACAAGTATTTTCTGGGCAAAATTCAAATCTAGTACAATGAAGGTGATCTGAGAACGAGAAAATATACATCCTAATATATCTGTTATTTAGGAAGATTTGCCTTGCTCTGCTGACCACGTAGGAAGAAAGTATTTATCTTAGCCAAAGATAATTCTTACATTTAAATGACATTTTAATAAAAAACAGTGATAGTGGATCTGTTGATTAATCTTAAAACATAATATTTAAATGATTCTAACATTTACTGGTATCAATTCAAGGAGTTTTTAAAATGTATGAAAGAAGTACAAAGATAGTATTATATTTAATATAGAAAAATGATCATGCTATGTCAAATTATAGTTTCATAAAGATATTATTGGACATAGTATTTAAAAATGTAAACTGACTATTAAAATACTTGTTTGGATTCATTTGTGTTATTAATTTGAAATACGTACCAGCTGCATGTAAATCTGTGGTAATCCTTGTTGCATACCTAAAACATTAAGCCTTCAAGTTAAATAAGACTAGGTTAAACTCACCCTTTTAGGGTGTGTATACAGTCACATGAAGGTCTGATTGCCACACTGATGAATAGATTTCTTTCACGTTTTCCTGAATCTGCTGAAAGTAGCCTATTAATAAAAACATGTTGGCACATGCTTTGTTATTGGCCAGCATCCCCAACTTGTACCGAGTCCTCAGCAGGCTTGCTGCTAATGTGTGTGCCTTTGCATTTTCAGTGTTGATACTCGTACTAGCTAGGTTGTGCTTTCCCGTGCTGCAGTCCAACATTCTTTTTGCTGTGGAGTTACACCAATAATTCTCAAAAATCACTAAGAGGCTTTTTCAGAAGTAGTTCTGCTGAAAGACTGGTATATTAAATAGAGGCAGATGTATATATGAAAATCTTAAAGGCTACTCATTAACAGTTGAGTGGCTCAGTCATTTGAAAAGTGGTATTATTCCAGGCTTACGGGGAATAAGCAGGTGTAGACAGTGTAAATTACATAAATCAAACAGAAACACAAAGCCTTTTTTAAAATACTTGATTTAAATTTACAAGTCGCTTTATTTCTGTAAGCTTTAGAAAGTGCTGAGAGAAAAACAGACTTAAAATTACAGAATTCAGCTGACACTTTCTGTTCATGCATGTTCTTAAGTGCATAACACTCATTTTATTTTCTTGTAGAGTATATAAACTGAGGCATAGCCCCCAGTAGTAAGGCAATGAATGTTTAAAGCATTTATGCATAAAGCTGCCTCAAAGGATGATTAGATGATTATAATGGTACTTACTTTAAGATAGCTAATTAAAAAAAAATCTATTGCTCCCAAGCTTAGTTATTTGAGTAATGATAACGTATTAGCAGCCTCCAAATTTGTTAGACAGCTACAATTAAAAAAAAAAATAACAAAAACCCCAAACTCCTGAACTAAAATACAAAACAGCAAAAAAAACCCACAAAAAGGTAAGTACGAAATTCAAGATTTCCTCATGAAGCCCAACAGGCTGAAGCTTTAATAAATTTTTTTTTAATAATTTTCTTTTTTACATACATTTTTGATCATAAGCAGCTAGTGAGTGCTTTATAAATAGTGCTCTGCTCTCGTGTCATACATGAAATCCAGAATGTTCTGATGTGTTGTATGGAAGTTGCACATGCGACTGGCTCACCGTTATTTTGGAGGTGGCATGTATCGATGCATCTGTTCCTATTGTCAGCTCCTGTTACAACTTGTGTAGTTGTGATTGCTGCTCTAGTTTAAGTCTTTAACTTACCAGTCTATTGCCACCTCAAGTGTTGCAAAAATAGCGGGATGCATGCGCTTGTTGCAAATTGCTGTTTGTTTGTCTCATGTCCTCGTTAGTTATAAGAAAATGGAAAAAACTTTTTTATTGGTTTTTTAGAGCCAAAGTTTAAGCTGTTTATAAAAATTTCGTCAGCTTATTATAAGCACTTTACCGACATCATGTCACTAAGATACACTGAAAAGGTCAAGGGGAAATATAAGTGTTCATGGGTTTTATACCGGGGTACCATACATGACAGCTTTGATAGCTTTGCCTTCCCTAAATTAATTAGCAGATTTTCAGATTTCCAGTGGACAGTTGTTTACTAGGATATGTCTGATGATGCCAGAATTTCACTACTTATTGAATTTTTCTCACAATTTTAAAAACAGATTGTGCAAATATATTGTTCTTTTCCTGTTTACTCTTGTAACAAAGTCAGAGAACAAAACACGTTTTGTGATATTAGAGCACATCTTTCTGTCTATTCCAAAACAAACAAACAAACAAGAATAAATAAATAAAATTAAATAGTGCTTCAGGAGCAACATTTTTAAATTTCTGATATTAATTATTTAAACCATGGTGAAAGAAAAAAGAATAGCACAGATTATTTTTTTTTTTCTTCCCCTCGAAATCAGTATTAGTCTCCTGGTTCACTTTGTAGAAAAAATGTTGATGTTCCTTTTTTAGATTTTGGGATCTAAGAAGCTGATGGTAAAACTCTCACTGATGTCAGTAAGGGCCAGGATATTAAAATGGGGAAAATATATTAGAATGCTTTCTTCCCAAGAAAATCTGAAGAGCAAGAGAAGCAGTGAAATCTGATGTATAACAGTATATATTGCTTAACTCAGTATGATCACTGATAACCATTTTGTAAAGCTTATATTCTTATATGCTCAAAAATGTTAGCTGTATCAGCCTAGAAAAGTGATTAAATCTTTTTCCTTTTTCCGATGATCTTCAGAATATTATTGTATATATTAGTGAAAAGAACTCCATAGCTTTATTAAAACCTCCATATCTGCATTTATATTTATAATGTTAGAAACGTAACATTGAAACCTGCAAGTTGTGAAGGAGAAAAAGTCGTGTTTAAAGTAGGAAGCTAAATTACTCCTTCCAAGAGCCAATAAAATGGAAAAGCATTCATTATAAAAGTAATAAAAACTTATTAGTCCCATTTTATTAAAACTACTATCCAGTTTCCTGATGGAGCTGGATTACTTAGAGGATAAACCAGTGACATTTTATGCCTTGCAGTGGGGTTTATATCTAAGGTGAGGTCTCCTGAAATTAATATAGTCATTAATATGACTAGCTGAACTAATCCATTGAATATTTTAACCCTTGGAGTATCCACAAACCTTGTCTGAGTATTAATGAAGGTATAGTGACAGACAAGGAAAGAAATAAAAGAGAGCACAGTGATGAGGAGAAGACTGCTCTAGATGGAACAGATAATGTGTACAAACTGCCCTATATTGGTATGAAAGGAAGAAGAGCAAGGTCCAGACAAACTTTTTTCCCATGGTTTGAAAGAGAGGAAACAAAAAATTAAGAACGAAAGTATATCAGCCTACATTAGACATCTATTGCTGAGTTGGGTTTGCTTAGCAAGGTTTTAGTAGCAGGGGGGCTACAGGGAAGGGTTCTGTGTGAAACACCTAGAAGCCTCCCCTGTGTCCAATGCAGTCAACACCACCCAGCTCCAAGAAGGACCTGCTGCTAGCCAAGGCTGAACCCATCAGCAATGGTGGCAGTGCCTCTCAGATAACATAGTTAAGAAGGCGAAATAAGCTCTAAGCAGTAGCAACATCAGCCGGAGAGAGAATCTGTGAGAGAAACAGCCCTGCAGACACTCAGGTCAGTGCAGAAGGAGAGAAGGAGGTGCTCCAGGCTCTGGAGCAGAGATTCCCCTGTAGCCCGTAGTGCAGCCCAAGGTGAGACAGCTGTGCCCCTGCAGCCCATGGAGGTCCATGGTGGAGCAGATCTTCACATGCAGCCCATGGAGGACCGCACACTAGAGCAGGGGGGTGCCCAAAGGAGGATGTGACCCCATGGGAAGCCGGGACTGGAGCAGGCTCCTGCCAGGAGCTATGGCCTCACAGAGAGAGGAGCCCACGTTGGAGCAGGTTTGCTGCAGGACTGGTGACCCTGTGGGGGACCCACACTGGAGCAGCCTATCCCTGAAGGGTGCACCCATGGAAGTGACCCTGGCTGGAGCAATCTTTTGCTGAAGGACTGCACCCATGGAAGGGACCCACACTGGAGCAGTCTGTTCATGAAGGGCTACATCCATGGAAGACACCCACACTGGAGCAGTCTGCTCCTGAAGGGCTGCATCCATGGAAGGGACCCACACTGGAGCAATCTGTTCCTGAAATACTGCACCCACTATGCTGGAGCAGTTCATTAAAAACTGCAGCCCTTCGGAAAGAGTCACGGAGAAGTCCATGGAGGACGGTCTGCTGTGAGAGGGACCCCGCACTGGAGCAGGGGAAGAGTGTGAAGAGAAGGAAGGAGCGGCAGAGAAAACGTGTGCAGAACTGACCACAACTCCCATTCCCCGTCCCCCTGCACTGCATGTGGGAAGGAGGCAGAGAAAGTTAAGCCCAAGAAGAAGAGAGGGGTGAGGGGAAGGTATTCTTAAAATTTGCTTTTTTTTTTTCTCATTATCCTATTCGGATTTTGATTGGTAATTAAACTAATTTCTCCAAGTTAAGTCTATTTTGCCTATGTTGGTAATTGCTGATTGATCACTCCATATCCTTATCTCCACCCATGAGTCATTTGTTATATTTTCCCTCCACTGTTTAAGTGAGGAGGGGAGTGATAGAGCAGCTTTGGTGAGTGCCTGGTGTCCAGCCAAGGTCAACCAACTACAGCTGCTTAAATAGTCAGTCTTCAAGGCTTTCAAGTAATGTCATTAAAAGCTGCACATTAAAAAATGTTTGTGGACATAAAATGACACCCCCCAAAAAAAAAAAAAAAACCAAACAAAAAAAGAACAGAAATGAAAATATACTAAGGAGAATTGCAGATATTTTTGATCTGCTTGTTTACCACATGTCATGGAAAGCAGGAAGGATCTCTTTTTCCTGTGAGTAGACCTTTATCACCAGTTGTGGTGCATCAAGACTTTATTCTTTGGTTTTGGTATTTATGAACGTAAAGCTTACAAAAAACACATTCTTTTAAAGACTCTTGCTATCTATAAAGAGCAATATAGGAAAACAAATCTAAAGAAAACTGGGTGTGGCTAATGTGCAGCAATTTCCCAGAAACTGGGAGCTTGGGCTATTAATTAGTCTATATTGAATTTCTTTGCTGTTCATTATGAAACCTAGCAGATAACTGGGTATGTTCTACATGCTGTTTTGGAATAAAATTGCTTTTCTTTCAATTTAATATGATGTAAACAAGCAAACATAGAACACAGAACTATCATTTAAAACCAATTAAATAATGGATTGAGTAATGTAAAGATTAATTTTCATTTGACCAAAGGTTAGGAAACTTTGATCTAAAATCTGGTAAATTGTTGAGTCTATTATAATTAATTAGTATAATACTCATTTTCTGTTGTCAGAAGATCTTTGGAACTCTCTTACCTGTCTTTTAATGTATATAGAAACTTCATGTTGTTATGAAATTAGCCTTCAGAATCAGCTGGTTTTCTGTCAGCCCAGTTTGTACAAGATGAGTGATAGCAGTCATCAGATGAAATACAGAGTTCCGAAGTACATCAGATATTCCATAGGTAATAATGGAATTTTAGTTCCTCCTGTCTGTATCACTTAAAATCACAGTAAATAAGCTCAGACAGCTGTAACAAAAGGACTTTTCATATGTACATCATATAAAGTGTAAAGAGTAAAACTTTGAATTATTTGCCCAAGTAAGTTTATAAAGCTTTTAACATATGGCAAATATTAAATACTGACTTGTTTTAACAAGTACTGGCTAGAAAAATAGCCATTTTCAGATAGAAGAAAATTTCTGGTTAGGTCATTTCAGTACACAAGTACTCGTGGTTCATTAGAGAGAAAAGGAAGATATATGAAACTTATCAGCTGTATCTATTGAACTTAATATTGGTGACTAAAGTGTAATCTCAGATTTTATTTCCTAATCTGTATCATTAGCTGCTTCAACGTGAAAGTAGAGATTATATTCAGTGCTGTTATGTAAAATTCTCTATTTGCATTAGCTGACATTCCAAATTTGAGTCACTTCTTATCAGAGCACACAGCTTTGTGTCTACAGCTAACTTCCTTTAATGAATTGAGTATAACATTGTGAATATGCTGAAATATAGGTTATTAGGGGTTAAAAGCAAAATAAGTAGCACTTTTAGTTTATCTGATATTATTTTTAATATGATTTCTTGTAGATAGATTATTATTGTCATATAGGCCAGCACAGAAGGTCAAGAAAATGAGAAAGATAACCTTATCACATTGTTTGAAAGTTCCCACATACATGCAAAAAAATTTTTAGAGTATTTGTGAAGTGTGAAATTTGTGACAATGTTTTCAAGACACGCATGGTTATAGAAATGCTTCACTACAGAAGTATCCTTTTTGAAAGTTAATCAGCTTAAGGTGAATCAGATTGTACTTTCAAAATTCTGACCTTCTTGGCTTTTGGTTATATGCTGCTAAAGGCAGAAAACCAGCATAATTTAAAGAGATGCTAGCATTTACATGTTAAAAAGAACAGTGCAGTGACTTATGGCTTAATACTTGATTTGTTCTCTTGAGGATCTAAAGGTTAAAACAGGTTGGCATGAAGTGTAATAGGAGGCTGAAAGCAGTGGATAAAATTGAAAAATCGTATTGAGCAGTTTGGGCTATAAAGTCTGGAATCAATTTTTGGCTAACTACAGTAAAAATAGCTACGGGGCTATGTAGAGTATCTACAGCTGTGAAAAATAATGGGAGGAGGAATAATTTAGCTATTAAGGGAGTTTAAAAAGAAGTATTGCATGATGTCAGGAATTTGATGCGCATCTAAGGGACAAGACTGCCTATGATAATGGTGGGAAAGCGTGACTCTTAATATCTTGAGAGGCAGGATGCATATCCTTTCCTCCAAGCTGCTTTTCTAGTAATTTCTTGCCCATTACTTAGCCTGTTTTTCTGAATGCTCTAGAGAAAGCACTGTGAGGTGCATTGCTTTTTGTGTGTCAAGGCACAGGGCCTGTGCTCTCTCTTATTTTAGCTGCAAATCTTTTCATGCCTTAGACAGGCAATGCCCATCAAGGAGTTCCTTATCCAAATTCTGTCTTTTACAGTGCACAACATTTCTTGCCTCCACTTCAACCTTGTGCTGTCCAGGTTCTCTCTAGTACTGAAAGCTGGCAATATGTTCCAGCATGGTCTGTCAGTATGTAGGAGTTCTTCAGAAGAGAGGGGAGCCAGTTAGGCGACAAGACTGAGAGATCTCGTTTTGGCAATCCAAGACTCTTCCTCTGCCCAAACACTTTGTTTACTGTGATAAGCAATGGTTCAGGAGATGACTGGATATTTGCAAACATTTTGGTATAGAATCTTGGACATGCATCAGATGTGTAGAAGAAAGCACAAATATATGTACAAATTAAATTTTTGTGCTGTGCTCTTTAATGAAAAGATTTAGCACCTCTAGGCAATGAAAGAACTGTTTATGCATAAAAAAATACACAGAGTACTCATAGCAGACAGATCTGAGGCTATTTTCTGAAACCTCAGGGAAGTTTTTTTAAAAAAATTAAAAACGTAATTGACATAAAAGATACTAATTTCAGGTTAGAATCAGTTTGCCGATCCTGTCTCATTCTAAGGTAATTTTATTTCTTTATTAGGATAATTCAAAATGGTTATGTTTTTATATTTCTAATTGAAATTTCTGGGGAATTTCTCTTCTGCAAGAACTTTTATTCTTTCTTGTTTGAATGAAAACAAATGATGAAATGTTAGAAATGTCTTTTCAATAGAAATTCTTCTTTTCTAAAAAAAATTTATAGCAATTCTGAGATTGATCCGGAACTATATTTTAGCTTTTATCGTCATCTGTGCTATGGATCTATAGTTATGTTTTATGCTGGGGAAGCCACTTATACAGGCAGCTGTTGAACAACAAAATGTGAGAAAGGACTGATATTTTAGCTATTATTTTAGAGCTGTTTTATTTATTCTAAAAATTGGAAGAGGAAGAGAACATAGGAAAAATTACATAGTTGTGTGGTAGCTTATTCTGCTAGAGCTGGGCTCCAAATCAGCAGAATTAAAGAACTATTAGGGAAATACAAGGAAAAGAGGCATGGAAACAGAACAGGATGAGTAGATTGTATGTAAACTAGTACCAAAACCTACAAGAAAAATATATGGCAACTCTGAGACTGACCCCAAAGCTATGAGGTTGGTCATCTGGCTTGAAAGCCCTCAAAACCATTTTGTTATTTCAGGCTGTTAGAAGCATTGTAATAACAGTATGAGTGTGCAGCTCATTTTGACTTTGGAGTACTTTATGAGCAATAAACACAGTTCACAAAACTCTGGTGTGACAGGTAAATTATTCCCTATTTTAGCACTTTCTATCACTAATGGAAATTATGGAAAATAACTATTAGATTATTTATCCTTCTAACTTGTAGGGCAGGTTTTTTCTATTATGGGAGTATTTTTTTTGTGAGCCTTTTTGATCATTGTAGTTCTCAGTCATTTCACATACTGGCGTGATATTTATTCTATCTGCATGTTCAGTCTCTTATTTTTTTTGACATTGCTCTCTCTCTATTGGGATTCACATGTACGCATATTCTTAGATTTCCTTTGTGACTAAAAATGGCAATACTGCCTGTTCTTAACCTATTTTCCAACATTATGCCCTTGTAGATTCAGTTTCACTTTGAAGATTCCTTGAGTATCTAAACCCTTCCTCTAGAGTTAGAAAGCTGAGCTGCACACATACTTTGTTCTAGTTATTCAGTGAACATGAAATATAGCTCACTCTCTATATGTTTCATTTTTAGAGTCCATATGTTTACTGTGTATTTTTGAGTGGTATGTGTAGACTATTGTTGCCCCTCTGTTTAAGTTTCTGGTGGAATTAATGTTTGTTCTCCAGCTGCATGATATCTTGTCTAGAAAGAGTAATTATAATCTTAATCATCATAGTAACTTTTTATAATATCCTATTTGAATATAATAGAAATTTTTTATGACTATATGTTTTCTTTTCTTGTCATTCAGCATTGATCCATTAAATCAGGTAGAGACATAATCCCTTCTGGGCAAATTCTGCACAAAGAGAAAATTTAATATAACCTGAAATACATTCTCCCTGGCATAAGTGTTAGGTATCAAATAAATAAAAAATCTTTTCTCATTTACCTCAAGAAGATTTATCTGTAAATTTTATAGATCTATAAAATTCTCTTTATAAGTTTTCTGGATATCTATATAAAGTACATCTCCATAAGTTGTGTAAATCTATGAACTGTAAATCCACAAAATGTATAAAAATATAATCTTGAAATCTTAATGAAATGAGATTTGATAGCAAAATTCTGGCAAACTCCTGTGGTTCCCTGAAAAGGACAGAGCTTTGAATAGAATGTGCCTTGACCTTCTCTTTATAGAGAGCTTCTGAAAAAGATCAAAAGGTTTTTAAACTCATAAGTCCAGTTTAGTGGACAATGTGTTTTGGTTTTTTTTTTAATAGAGAGAAAAATGCAACACTCCTCTACCTCCCCCAGCCCCCAAGAATTCAACCAAACAAAAACCATACAAAACCACATGGCTAGCTTAGGCAAAGCAAAATAAACAAGGTTTCAATATTACTTTCCGTGTGCGATGAGTCCTTGCAAGTAGGTCTTTCATTCGTCCCCTGCTTGGTTTCAACCCCTACATGGCTTTCTGGGATGAAGAAAGTTCTGAATCATCCCCTCTGATTTTTACTGATTTTCTTTCTCTTCTGATAGCTGGTTGCATGTGCCCTGCTCCCCTTGGCATCTCCTGCTCTGCTGTCCCTTACTGCCTTTGGGACTTTCTGCTCCTTGGTTCTCAGATGGCCACTATGAAGGCACAAACTTCTCATGCCTCCAGATGGTTTTTGCCTGATTCACTCTACTGGAAGGGACAAAATAGGCAATTAAGAACACACAATAAAGGAGGTCTTGCCCATCACAGAAGCCATAATTTGAATGAAAAATAATCTCTGATCTATAAACTTTATATTATATACCTGTGAATGGAGCGAGATTAAATATTTATTGCTGTCAATGGTCCTTTTAAGACTGAAGTCCTGAAAAATCCATCCCAATATGGTTTTCGTGGAACACAAGAAATATAGTTCCATGATCAACATTCGTAGGTGTTAAATGCATGTACAGTTTAGCATAAAGTTGCTGATTCTACTGTCATTCTTTATTTTGACAAATTAGCAATAAATGAGTTGAAATAAATTTAGTGGGTAATTACAGGGGAAAAAAAATATCAGCACAGACCTCATGAAAGCTGATATTTAGAAATGTCCACTAAATAAAACCTAATGAGTCATGTGTATAACTTGAAACGTTGAAGTTAATCTACCATAGTGGTTTATATCTCTGCAAAATTTGGGTCGAGAAAAACAGCCTTTGATGTTTGAGTATAATTCTTTGAAACAATCTCAGAACAGATGAAGAGCACCAGCACTTTTGGTGTCACAATATGTGGAACATTATTTACTGAATCTGTTACAAGGAGGAAAAAATAAGTCTACTACTAGCAGAATGCCCCATTTATTTATGCTATATCACTCACAATCAATGAAAACCCAACAAAACTAAAAAAGAAAGCATCACAAATGTTGCATTTTATGGGGTTCATGTTTATTTTTGTCAGACTCTGTTACTTTTATTTTTTCCCTGCAGTAAGTGGGTTTGAAGAAGTAAGGAATTTTCTTGACAGAATGAAGACATAAACAGTATTTAAAACCAAAATAAACTCCCATCAATCTGCTCAAACTATAACATATGGCAGAAGAACCACGTGTTTCTTCCCTTGATGAATCTTGCTTCCAACAGACAGGATTTCAGGGACTGTCTGAGCCACAGGTTGCATTTTTATTGTTTTGTTTAATACCTCTGATCTAACTTAATATCCAGCCTCCATTAGCTCTGATGGTCCCTTTTGTACCTCTTCAGACTTTTGGTCTATAAAACATCCTGTGGCTATGAGCTTCTCATGGTAATAACAGTTGTACCACCGATGTCGACAGTAATTCAAAGTTGCTTTGAGATTGGAGTTTGTGGCAGACATGTCTAAATTAAATATGTTGAGACATTTTGCCTTGACTTTACTGTGCTCTGGATCAGACCATTTTGAACTTTACTTATTTATTGGTTTAGTCAAACGTCTCTGCAGCAGAGTAGAAAAGCAATAAGAAAAACTCTGAAAATAGCTATGCTCTTTTTAATGCGTGTTAGTGCAGTTTTACTTGTCCTTAATGTTGAGCTAATTTCCTGTCTGGCAGGCACTAGCAGTATTTCACTTTTTCATTAAAGATAGAGATAGGGGAAGAGAGAGAAGAAAAAGAAATGGAGGGAGACGTAGTAGACGATGTAGATTACAATAGTAATTGACACAGTGGTTTAACATGCCACCAGGATAGTGTATAAAGCCTTCTGCCTTTGAAAACTGCAGTTCAGCTACTGCTGTTTGGGAACATGAAGAGTGCTGGAATTTACTTTTTTCTGAGTTATTTGATGGAACCAGATGAGAGGAAATGACATTTCAGTAATATGAACCACTCACTGAAACTACCAAATATCAGTATGTGACTCCTTGCTGGTGATATTCCAGTCTAAAATTGGAAGCAAAAGATATTTTAGTCTTAGATGAAAATGGCTGCTGTCATGATGCCCCAAATCCTAGCAAGTCATATTTATAGATCATTTACATCAAATAAATTACCATCCTGTCCATCATCACATTTTAGTTCTATGAAGAGCTGTTAATGAGTGCATTTCTTATTTTCAGTTATACGTTTGCATAATGAATATTTCTGAAGTCATATATTATTTAAGGATGAAAATCTCATGTACAGCCACAGTGATTTTTCTCTTCTATGGAAGTGAAATGCACTCCAGAAGTGCATTTTGTTGTGTAAATAAGCGTGGCAGCAGCCAAGTCCCTTTAACTGCTAGCTGCTGTCTTCCTTCACCCTGTTCACTTACTACTCTCTTTCACATGCTTCAGTTCACCACAGATGCTGACTGTGCTCTTGCAGCAGTGAGGCAGCAGGAAGCTAACCTGGCCACCAAAGTGCCTTTGAAAACTTTGCATGCTGAATTACTCAATGATAGTCACATTGCTCAAGATAGTCACGTTACCATTTCATGTTTCTGTCACAAAATACAGCAAATAATACCACAAGGTGTGCATTTTTTGGCAGAATGAACTTTAAAATTTGTGAAGTATTGGGGAATGACAGACACCATACATGTCTTTGCCCAGGGGGCTGGCAGTTCAGAAGTGAAATAAAGATGGGGGACTTTCTACCAAAAGCTTGAGATCCTTCACAGGTTGGCGGAGCTGTCTTTGGCTGAAGTCCAGCACCTGGTTTGGAAACTTGCTCATGTGAGGTGCTTGTTAGTGACAATTGCCTCATGTTGTCAACTGTTAGACAGAACTTTCATAGCATCCATGTGGAAAATTTGATCTCCCCCTACCTCCCCTTCAATTTAAATAAATATTATAAAAGATAAACCAGAACTTGAAAATGGAATGTATAAAATTTGTATGGGTTTTCTTCATGCCAGATTACTGTCATTACAGAGTTTGGTCAGATACCCATTCTGTTCTAAGTACCTAAGTATCTTGAATCCAGCCAGTTTTAGGTAATTAGTAATTTCTCTGAGTATGTTTCCTTCCATCAGGAAAACCATATGTTTAGGGACAGTTTTGTAGTCTTCAAAACTGCACATGTTCTCCAACTGCTTCTGGATTCTGTGCTTGATCATTGAAGCATTTATGTATTGTGGTAACTTTACTGTTGTCAACCCCTTTTTGACTAATAGTTACATATGAGTAAATGAGGATGGTATTTGCATGATGCTTGCTATTTTGCTTCCAGTTACAGGAAGTACAGATTTGAAAAGGTGAGTTATAGGTGATTGCTTTTATGTACTAATGTTGCCTATGGAGGGTCTCATTAACACTCACAGCACGGAAAATTCCTGCAGCTACCCTACAGAGGACTGGAAAACATGACTGCTGAGCAGGCTTTATTGTTTATGCTTCGTTTTTCTAATTTATTCTCTAAAAGGATATTTTTGCAGCCTCCATATGACAAATAACATACCGTGTGGGAAAAAAGAACTGGACAAAGGCAGCAGGAATACGTCATTTATTTATCACACATTTTTATTCTTTTTTTTCTTGGAAGTGGGTGTTTCATTTTAATTGTATTCTTGTGAATGTTTAATTCCCAAGCTGTCATTTTTTACATTATTAGAGCAGCAATCAGTGATAAAACATCTCATTGCAATATTTGCACTTGGAAAACTGAATTGTATATATAGAATATATATATTTTATAGCAGCATCACTTTTTCAGCTATAGCATGAATTATGTATGTTCTCATGAGGGTTTTCATCCAAAACTAATGCTACTACTTCTTATTGATATTTGAGGGTAATTTTGTAAATTTAAAGTATCTTAATTTAATTAAAAATATTCCATTTCAGAACAAGAAGGAAAAATATTTTTACACTCAAAAAAAGAGGAGTTTGTTTCTTCTACCAGTAAAAAGCTGGCAATATCCTGCAATAGAGTGGTTTAATATGTATATAGTAAAGGGCAAGGTGATCATATTCTTCATTACCTACCATAATGCGTTGGATTGCTATCTACTGTGTAGTGTCTGCCCCTTTCTGTCTTGCAATTGCATTCCTTAATGTTTAGCTGGAAGAGCAAAATGGCTTTCTTGTGCTGGAAAGGATACTGTTGTTGCTCTATAAAATAGTCAGCAGTCATGCAGCAATATTTGGACACACATTACTCTGCAGGCATCAGCCTTCTGTGATCAACTCCCATTGTATCCATTCATGAACTGGGAAGTTGTAGCTGGCGCTCAGCCTGTAGCTGTCATGCCACTACAGCAGCCAAACTTTTTATTGAGGCTGCTGAAAGACACTGCAGCATAACATACACTGATACCAGACATAATCTTATCTTTTAGAAATATTTACTACTAGAATGTATTTGGACTTTTGGGGTAGAATTGTTTTTCTTTTTTTTTTTTTTTTTTGAGAGAAGAGAAGGGAGAAAAGGAAGGGAACAGACCGTCAGGTACTTGGAGATAGTCATCTTTCTTCTCAAGAAAGCTGGAAAGTCTTGTGTTTACTCCCTTTAGCTTAAATCTGAGGTCTTAAACAAAATGGAGGAGTTTGATTCCTTTTGGGGCTCATTCGTGGGTTTCCTTTTGTTTTGAAGTTTATATTTTCTGTTTCAAAGTCTAATGCTGTCTGCATGAATAGTTCAGGAATACTTGTGTCTCTCTCAAACGTGGCCTCTTTTCCTTCTTGTGAAATATACCATTTGTTTAATCGATTATTTTCCCTACATGTATTTAATTAAAAAAAATAATCAAGTTATTTGTGAATATTTCCTGTGAAAGCTGAGTATTCAGTGTTCATGATTTTGCAGTTATATTGTTACTGGCTAAAAGTTACAGGTCCTTTGCTGATTCAATGTCTGTGTATTTCTGTAAAAAACTATGTATGTTTATACATTTACACATAATATTCTCACATCTGATTCTTGCTCTGATTTTTAAATATTATATTATTTGGCTTGAAAAAATAATTACTCAATTTTAATACAAGTGAAAGTTTGGAAGCTATAAGTTGCCATCTGTTGTTGGTACCATGAAGAGGTATGTGAGGAGCCTTTGATTCCATGTATTCCCTTTGCACAGACTCCTCATGTTCCATCTTGTATGTCTTGAATATTTTAATGGAGAGAGAAAGATATCAGAGAAAGATATGCCAGGATTTTGAAATTTTGTGGGTTGTGACTGTGATACAATAAAGATGGATCCGTGGACTTGGTGTCCTGAGGGAAATTAAAACATCTGTCTGCACCTATTCAAGAAAAGTACAAAACCAAAGGTTTTCTGTGCCCAATCACAAAAAGTCTCAGACAGGTTTCCTAAGTCCTCTACTCCTCTTTGTTCTTATGAATTTACAGCTAGAAGCAGTCTGGGTGGATCATTATGCCTCTCATAAGGCCTTTTTTGGCATACAGTAATTAAAAGATCAGGTTCCAAGGTCTCTAAAGCAGAAGAGACTAAGCAATATGTGACACTCACAAATGATCCCTGTCATTTATCAGTACTTCCCAGGAGCATTTTAAATATTCATTGCTTTAAGAAACAGCCATTTTGGTGCTTCTCATTTAGGGAAGACTTTTTTTTTTACATCAAAATTTTTGTGGGTAGAAAAAATTAGAAAGTAATTCTGAAGAAAAATTTTAATCCCCTCCAAAATTATGTGATATATTTTTGGAGGGAGAGGGCTTGCTGTGTTTTCCTGCTAGCCTATATTGGAATCCACAAGGCAATGACTGTAGTTTATCCGTTTATAGCCTACAGTTTCTGATGCGGAACTAGCAAGCTTATAAAAGCCAAGGAAATATACACTGAAATGAAGGTAGGGTGCTGCCACCAAAAACGCATTTATTTAATATATTTTTACTTGATTCTGCCATAATTTTTACTTTATCGGTCTGAGGCAATTATGCACCCTGTTACTTTGATTCTTGTGGAATTATGACTTTTTTGTCATCTAGTCTACTGAATATATTTCTATATCTATGGTAAATGCTGAGAATAGCATACATCAAAATGTTTTATTTCACTCAGTTCAAAGAAATGTTTACTGGTGTGAATTTAATGGAGATTTTATAGATTTGTAATTATACAGTGATACAAAGTATCACTGAGTAGGATATTAGCGAAGTGTAGATAATGTGTATTCTAAAATCGCAATGCTTTTCTTGACTTCATTGGTTTAGGTGTGCCACATCTTAGCGCTACTCAGCAGTGTCGGAAAAATTGAATTTGCCCCCTTGAGAACAAAGATAAAATGTTATATTTTGCTTTCGTCTAATGAATAGTAAAAATTTTGCTGAAGCAGAACAGCTGCTGTTCTCTGTCCTCCTTCCCCTACCCATTGGCATGATGGTCTCTTTTAAGTGTTCTCCTTGTCCAGCCAGATGTGCTTGCCTGTATCCCAGCCTCTGCAATTGTCAGATGTTTGTACACCATGCCTTTGAGCTATGCAGGGACATTGATTAAAATAGGTCAGAAGAGGTGCTTTACTCTGTCCTTGTGGCCGCTGGGCAACTCACTGCCTACTCACAGCATCTCTCTCCATGGGCTGTGGAAGGACTAGAGGAAAGCAACTACACAAAGATGTGCCCCATAAACTGCCAGCTAGTTTCACTACTTTCAGCACCATGCAGTGCTTAGGGAGGATGATGCTCTAGATCTTTTCTCCTCCTCCATATTTTGTTGACTTTACTAGCCTGACAGCCTGAGTAATGGCCACCTTTGATGATAGCTAAATATAACTCTGGTCAGACATACGTGAAAATGCAGCAGTTTAAGCATCCAGTTCTAGTAATAAGTGCATGTTTTAGAAATCAGTGTCACTAAGTAGGGAAAAAAAACACTATACAGCTAGATTGATGGTATGCATTGTAAATAGGTTGAGCGTGTTTGTTGCTGCATGATTGTCCGTTGTTTTGTATTAGTAATATAGTGAACTAAAACTATGAGTGATGCAGTTTGATGTTCAAGTAATACTGAGTCATCCAGATACTTCATGAAATCTTTATATCAGTTTGCATTTTTTCCAGTTATTTTTTTTCCTTCTGTTTTCTTAACCTTGTCAAGTTTTTTTTTACTAACTCATATGTTCCTTTTACCTGAATTTCTATAACGAGAGATTGCAGATGTATTTAAGTCCAAATAAATGGAAGAGATTATTACTTTGGAGGTAAAGACAGGGAAATAATTTTTTTCAGCTCTGCTTTTCAAAAGCTGGTTCATCCTTGGTAGCTTGGCTTTTTTTGGGAGGAGGGGGGTTGATTTTTGTTGTTTTGTTTTGTTTTGGTTTGGTTTTAAAGTCTCTGAAAGAATTTCTCTGGTTGTATATAAAGAAAACCAAAAATTAATTGCCTCATTATAGTGTGGTGTTCTTAGCTTTGAAAATGTCCCCTTTGTGTTTCTTGAAATAACTGCATTTGCAGGGCAGAAATACTAGTGTGCAGAGGGAGGGAGAAATTGCTCCATGCTAATTCTGCTTTAGCTCATATCTGGTTTACATCACAAGTCAGGAAGAGACTTCATAGTCTCTTCTCTCCCTTTCAGACAATACCATGACTATATCTAGATCTCTAAAGCGTTGTACTTTCTTCATCAATCTTTATGTAGCAAATCTGGATGATAATTTAGATAGCAGATATAAACCAGTTCAAAATCATATGGATGCTGATTTAATAAAAAAAATACAGAAAAGAAAAATTACAATAATTTGATGATAAGAAATCATCAATTGTCCTTTCTAAAAAGGTTTTTAGGGAGGTTTAATGATTTGGTTTATTGGGCTGTGTATTGTCTTTAGCAGCTCTTTAACATACAGAGATTAAACATCTATGCATGGTAACTGGTTATGTAAGTGATTACTTAATTTTCTATTTGTTAGAGTCCATACAACTAGTAATAACGAGACATAAATCAAAATCTGTTGTGCCTTTCTTCTGCCAGAGATTACTGTATGCCCCAACCATTTCAAATTTGCAAGAATACTTCTGGAGAACCATGAAATTAGCTTCCCGAAGGATACAGGAAGCCTTTTCCCACCCCAAAAGTTGTAGACATTTTGGTTTTAAGGTTTTTTTCTTTCTTTTTTTTTTTTCCTTGGTTGGTTGGTTGGTTTTAATGGGAAGGATTTTTTTTTTTTTTAATTAAAGCTGAGATTCTTGTTTCATTATTTAGTTAAAATAATTTGGCTTCCAAAATTAACATTAAATTATCAATGCTGTAAATGGAAAGAAATATTACCTGAGGTTGCTTTTTCAAAGCACCTGTGCATCCTATTTTTTCTTATTATTCCAGTCTTCAAGCAAAATTCCAATTTACTGAGTTCTAAACAAAAGCGGTTTCTTTCTAAGAAAGGCTGTGTTCTTCAGTGTAAAGGAACATGTGGTAGCCCAAGGGAACCAACACCTTAAAATGTTTATTCAGTTTATTAAAATTTATTTAATTTCTGTATTCTGAAAATGTGAAACACATTGAAACATTGCTTGCTTTTGGCTGAATAAACCTTGCTCCAGTAACTCCACTTTAAGTATGTCAATATTTTTCTTTGACATTTTTCACTTGGATATCTTTGAAAGCCAGAAAGTTATTCATGAGGAGGGCTTAAACTGTATTTAGCATGTTTGCTTCACGGTGTTTTGATATCTGGGATTTCCTTCTTGCGAAGAATGGCAGTTGCTGGAAAAAATAATCAATGATCATCACTGAATATTTACTGTTATCCCTTTTCCTTTGCTAACAAGTAAATTCCTGCTACTATATAGGTTTTAAGATATCATCTTTCTCTATTATAATAATATTAGTGATATTTACATAGATGTCCTGTTATCTGACCTCCCAGTTAGCCCAGACAGGTTAGAAAAAAAAGTTGCAAGTATGATTGCCAAAATATATTTGAAAGACAGTAAAAAAATCTTAGGTTCCTCATCTTTTTCTGTCTGACTTAGCTAATTTTACTTGGTAAATTAATTATAAATCTAACAATCTTGATCTATGGCGGGAAGGACTTTTTGGCTTTATCTTATCTGCCATGAAAGAGCTGCTCAGGTTCATCTCAGATTTATTCTTAACATGCAGACCTACTTCACAACTGTTTTCTGCTTTTGGGAACCTGAGAGTTTACACATTCCAAAAACTATCTTGGTTTATTAGGAAAGTTGCTTCAATAATTTTCTCCCTGGAAGTTGAGATACTTTTTAATATTAATAGGATGATAACTGAGCCAGGATGTAAATCACGAGAGGACTTGAAACAACCTGGAGACAGTAGTTTGTTCTAGAGATCTTCACTTGTGTCTTTTGTTCTCAAGGTTACTTTAGACTAGAAGGCCTCATTTAAAAGAAAGTCAAGTCTTTAGAAGAGCTCTTTACTGATGCAGAAGTGGAGTAGGCAGCTTTACCAAGTATGCTTTTTGTACTCAAATACAAAAATATTTTTTTTCAGTTGGTGGTTTCAGGTTTTTTTAAGTATTTGTCTTTATTGAGAATCATATTGGAGCACTGTGCAGAAAAGAGTGAAGATAGTTTATATCACTAGTATTAAAATAAATTCAAATCTGCTAATTCCCTCAGTCACAGGGAAGGAATATTGAATGATAGGTATCACGAGAAAGATTAATTCAGGATTTCTTATTTTAAGGTTATAGTGCCCTATAAAAGAATACAAGAAGAGGTAAACTAATAAAAATATGCTTAATTTGCTACCCTTAACCGTTACTCTGATTGTGGCCTTTCCTACTTCTACTAGGGAGACTTAATGCACTAGCTTTAGCATGTTTTCATAAAATTACCTGCACGGTCAAGCATCATTATAAGGTTAGAAAATATAGGCTTACACTGTTTTCTTCAAGTGCAAAATGTTAAGTAGTTATTTCTGACTGTATGAAGTAGTCTCTTTGATTGCACTTTTATAGATAGCACATACTGCACATTTTCTCTTTACTGGTGACATCTGCACTCCAATTTTTGTCAGCAGATGTATTGCAGCATCTCACAAAATAATATTAAAATATTTTTGTTCTTCTTCTGTTCTAAGAAGAAAATTAAAGCAACAGTTTTAAACAGTTTTAAAAGCCAAAGATGTGTTTTGTTCTTTATTAATTATTTATTGATTTTTCATGGTTATATTTATTTCAAATTGAAAAATGAAAGCAGAATACTGGAGTTTCTTTTTCCTGTCTATGAAACTTTAATTTCATAGTCCCTTTTCCAATGCAAGGATTGGATTGCAAACACTAGGAGAATATTTGATTTGAAACTCTGATTTCACTTGGAGTTTATTGAAAATGTAGCAACTATGGATCCTAATTGGTAGAGTATCTGGTATTAATTAAAAAACCCACCAAACAATACTTTTAATTTTTCCAGGACAATAATGTTCATGGCTACGTGAATAATTTTCTTGTATCTTAAGTCAGACAAATTTCACTCTGACTGGACATATTCCTATTTTACTTTTTCTGTACCTAGAATTAGATCAGAATCAATTTTGTGTTCTTTAATGCAGAATATATACTCAGTGTGTAAATAATACTCAGTGTGTTTAATAATTCTCTGAGGAAAAAACATTGAACTTTGTAATCTGATCTCATATCTGTCTTCATATGAAGTTTCTGAATACCCAAATTCATAGAAAATTAGTTGGGTTCCTGCTCAGTGTAACCACAGAAAAAAATCTTAGTAAGTGGAATAAGTCTATACTGTCCAAGTGATAGTAATTTTCCCTTCTGCATGATTATAGAACAACATGTTTTTTAAGTCTTGAAAATTGATTTCTGATGAAGTCATGTCAAGCAGAATAAACTTTCTTACTGTGCTGCCAATACCTACTACCAAAAGGCTAACCAGTTAATTTTTCATATGATCTAAGGTTTGTGTGAAATCAGCTTTTCAAATACAAAAGTAAATCTGTATTTAAAAATACAAGCGTGGACTGACTGGATTTGGAGGCTGAGGCCTGCTACGACTGGGAAGAGTGAGGCTGGAGAATGTGAAGAATTGGACAGGTTGGGAAGAGATATCCAGTTTTGAATTATTTTGGCGTAGTAAGTGAAATGTTTCTGCCATTTTTACTGATGCCTTGGCTGGAAGGCTAGGAATGGTATCTAAGAGGAAACTGATCTGTGTGTAGAACTTGGGCTACCTAACCAGGGAACTGTATATTCCTCTAATATTAATTTTTCAGGATGAAATGCTCTCCCACTGAAGTTAGTGAAAATGTTGACCTAGTGGAAAGATTTTTCTTTTTACTTACTGTAAAAATCTGCTAAAGAAGGCTGTGATCAAACCTGAGTGTACCTTTGGTAATTTACTGCTTCTAGCTAGCTGCTTAGTTTCCAGCTGTGTGTCTCAGACTTTCTCAACCATGCAAGAATTAAATATATTGCTTGAATAGTGTAAGTGCGCAGAGAGGATCCTGGATAAAATTACATACTGTCCTCCTGTCAGAGGCAAGAAAAATGTCATCTTTTGTGGAATGCATGCCTCAGTCTTACATAATTAACCCTGAATTTAGTGTGGTGAAACACACACTCCATGTAGCATGCTTTTACCTGGGTGAATCATTGGTTGCTGATCTGTTTCCCAGCATTAGGTTTGACTAGGTGGAAAAAATGAGTAGGAGAAGGGTTGGTATCCAGAAATTAAGGCATATATTTCAAACTGTTAATTAAATTTAAAACATTCTGAAATATTTTTAGCAGTCTACTTTTTGAATGTGTGGTTTTTTTCTTTATCCAAATAATTTTAAATGAACTGTATAAATTCTTGGACTTAGTAATCATTAATTACTACTTATTAAGTTTTCTGTCAGTGATTAGGGTTTTCTGATTTTTTTTAACATCTGCTAAATAACAGAAGGCAAAGAACTATAGGTGACACTGGATTTAACAGGACTTAGGAAATGAATTGATTCTTGGAACATTTCTGATTTGCAGCCATATCTACTGGTTCCTGGTGTCTGTACCAGTATCAGTGAACAAATAATATGACATCATAAATATCAAAGGCTCCTGTTTTATTCAAAAAACTATATAGATGTTAAAATACAAATTAACAAATTAAGAAGTCTTTAAGGTCTTGGTATAAGACCTCAAGGTAAGATAAGAGTAGTAAATGCCTAGGAAAACCATAGAGTATCTTCTTTCTGGAGCCTTAGGAAAAAAAAACCCAAGCTCCTGACATAGTGCAAATCTGTGAAGCCTAATATATGTGCACACTAAAAATGTCTGTGCTACACTGATAGAGTGCAGCTTTTAATGGCATGAAAGTCATACTTGCATCTTTATGGACTGAAGTCTTTCAGTGATGCAGGACTGGGAATGCATTATCATGTGATGTTCAGGCTTTGAGCACAGGAAACCAGGAACTCCTGTCAGTATCTAATGGCTGCATATTCTCTCTGACTCCATCTGTTTGCTAGAAAGATAAGGTGCTTTTGGATATTCTCAATTAAGTTAGAAGTTTTGTAGGCTTTTATCTACACTGTCTCCTCACTGACGGTGCCACTCAGTCTAATTTTATGTAGGCTAAAATGTACATGGTAACAGCTTTCAATTTCAGAAACAGTGATGGTGGCAACTCTTGTAAATTATCTTAATGTTTTCAGGCCAAAAACATTCTTTAGGCAATGTAATGTTATTCTGTCATTCCCCCCTCCCTTTGACTCCCCTTCCCTTTTTCTGCATTTTCACAAAATATAAATTACCCAACATGACATCAGGTGTGATAGAAAATGGTTGGATTTTTTAATTAAAAAGAAAATCTGAGCAGGAAAACGGCATTCTGTTGTCAGATCTCACCTCTATACATATTGAATTGTATAATATAGTTTGTTATGATACTGAGTGGACTTCTGATGAACAGATTTAGTTACCAATATTCTGAAAAGAGAGCTTGAAATCCCACCATTATCTTTTGAGTCTGTGGCAGTCATTTTTTACCTGCGGGCTGCTTGCTCATGTGAAAGCAAGTACATTTTACATTTAAAAGCACTTCAGTTTTTGCTTGGATTAAGTTTCTCTTGCAGCTGGGAAAGTCAGGATGACCTCAAGGCTTAACGAATAAATATGTTTACTATGTTTTCATTTTACTAAATATGGAAATTGGTAAACATAAAGTGTCTTTTAAAAAATGAAACAAAGCACCAAATATGCCCCAAAATGAAACTCACCACAGATTTAAAACATGTAGCAAACATAATTTTTTAATATCTCATTTGTGGTGAGATTTGAAACTTAGAAAACATGGCTACAAGTCTCCAACTTTTAACTCAGCTTAATCAGTCTGATTTTCAGAGCTACATCTCTAAGTAATAGCATATATATATATACCTAATACTAGGTTGTGATTTGATTTAAAGTGTGTAATAATTGTAAGCTCCCATAAAGACCATTTCAGAAATATGAGGCACATGGTAAATTCATTACTTCTAATATTGATTAGGTGTGTTTGATTCTTTGTTGTTAGAAAGCTATTTTTCCTCTAAATTCTATTGACTTAGGCAGCATACACTAGACAATAGCAGTGTAATTCATTTACTGTTGCAGCACGCAAAGGTTCACATCTGTTATGCTTTATTAATGTATGTTTTACTTATTATCCTTTTTGTCTAGAGAAGATATGGTTATTTCTTTACACATGTCCAAATAGTATTCCTTCTTTTCGGGTTGTGTTCCAAACCAGAATTGCCTTTTTGAGGCAACTGAATACTTTAGGTTCGTATAGATTATCAAAAGTAATTTCTAAATTACCACTATCTTCAAAAATGTATTCCAACTAATAGTCTGAGTACAATATGCAGTGTCTATGCTAACATGACTATGCTATCTCAGCAACTGAGCTAGCCCATTTAGAATTAGTTTAGGCATCTCTGTGATGTGCTGACAGCAGAAAATCACTTACAAAAATTCATGATATGTGTTTTGTCTATGCACATTAAGTGTGTACAAGAAAAGTAGACTGTGTATTTGCAGAAATGAATTGTTTAATTCCATAGTTATTGGTATGATTTTCAATGAGGACATACTTCACAGGTTTCTTAGGCTGTTCAAGTTCTGACAAAATGGACTGCCTCATTACAACTTCTAACTCCTGTTCATGAATTCATGTTTATGAATTTTTAGGGTTTTTTTCTTGATGCAGCAACAGTGGAGAAAAGAATATCAATGAAAAAAGGAAGTACCTTTGTCAACTTAGAAAAAGTCATCAGGAAAACTCAGCCATAAGCAAATAATTGAGGCCAGGTTTTTCTTTCTAATTAACAGATATTTCAGTGCCTAAATACATGAATAAGAAGGTGGCATCTGGTTCAGTTCAAGATGGGTACCTATTTGCTGTTTGCATATGACCTTTCTAAGCTTCCACTGTGACTATAGAAAATCTACCCCATCTCCAGGCTTAAGAGCAAAGCCTTTATCATTCCTTTAAACTATGAATTAACACAATCATGTTCCTGTGTCTGCTCCCAGGGAGCAGCAAAAGCAGGGCAGGTCTGCAAGAGGGACGAGCCAAAGGGATCCTGTGCCCTCACAGAGAGACACAAATATGGGAGCAGAGCCAGGGTTTGGTATTGGGGTCTATCAACAGTCCCACACACAGTAAGTAATGAGCAAGGGCCAGGGGCCATCACAGCAGTCCTGTCAGCAGCAAAAGCTGATGGGACCAGAGACATGGCTGGAGACAGGGCTACAGTGGAAGTTCAAAGTCCATCCATATGAGAGGGCCAGGGACATCTGCCCCAGCATCACTGATGCCAGACTGAGGGGAAGTGGGTTTCCTGGGCTGTGAGCAGGGTGGGGGGATGCCCTAGTTAAGGCAGGTGGGGACATTAAGGCCTCTGGTTGCCCTCAAGGCCTAGATACTTCTCTCAAAAAAAATCCCAATGCAGCACTAAGAGTCTGATGGTTGTGTTTGTTAAGTGCACCCTAAGAAACAAATGCCATGTTGCTTCATCATCACACATATAAATCAAGTTTCTTAACAGAATTCCCATAAAACTAGCAAATGCCAGGTACCAGGCTGTGTCCTTCAGTTTAACAATTTGCTAGTAGTTCTGAGGCTTGTAGCAACAAGTGGTGTCCCTCAGGGATCGGTGTTGGGACTGGTCTTGTTTAACATCTTTGTCGGTGACATGGACAGTGGGATTGAGTGTGCTTTCAGCAAGTTTGCTGATGACACCAAGCTGTGAGGTTCGGTTGATACGCTGGAGGGAAGGAATGCCATCCAGAGGGACCTTGACACGCTTGTGAGATGGGCAGATGCCAACCTTATAAAGTTTAACCACGCCAAGTGCAAGGTCCTACACCTGGGTGAGAGCAATCTCAGGCACAGCTACAGGCTGGGCAGAGAACAGATTCAGAGCAGCCCTGCGGAGAAGGACTTGGAGGTGTTGGTCAATCAGAAACTGAACATGAGCCAGCAGTGTGCGCTCGCAGTCCACAAAGCCAACTGTATCCTGGGCTGCATCAAAAGGAGAGTGACCAGCAGGTCGAAGGAGGTGATCCTGCCCCTCTACTCTGCTCTCATGAGACCTC